>CCKQ01018310.1:0-18124 GCA_000751175.1 Stylonychia lemnae
CCCCAAAACCCCAAAACCCCAAAACCCCAAAACCCCAAAGGATTAGTAAGTAAAAATAGTAAAATAATGTTAGAGATTAAAAATTATTTGCAAAATGAAAAATGTAAATTCGAGTAAGGGCTCAACAGTATTCTCCCCTGGCACTAAATCTTCAAGGCAAACTTCCAAATCAACCTCTCATGCTAACTCTGTGAAGGAAACTCCAACAAATCATGTATCTTCTACAAAACACCCCTAAAACTCTGTTTCTAATAATCTTGGTACTCAGAAGTAGTAATAGGTGATTAATTCCAGTAGCAATTTCTCAAACTCTATTATCTCGAATATAGGCAATCAGAGTAGTCGCTCCAATTAAATGTACCAGCCAATACTAAGATCTAAAGAAGGATCAGTAGATAATAAAATCTAGACAAACCTTAGCAAGAAATAAGGAAGTTTAGTAAGAGATACCAAAGTGGATAAAAGAGCACCCGTAGCAGGAGGGAAAATAAGTTCTAATAATAAGCCAATGAACGAATCTACTTTTAACTACGAAGAAGTTTAGAATTAAAGATCTAGAGGCAACACTCCTAACTAGACGAATAGAAGACTTCATGAAGAATTCGTAGTCAATAACATTATTCATGATGAGCAAATAATTGAAGTCAAATAAGACTAAGATACTTAAGAGTCCGATCATGAGGAAGCTGAAAGAAGAATAAGACCCTCAGATGAGGTCTAATACTCCTCTCACCAATCGTAGAATACCCATGACAACAGAGGGAGCCTGTAATAGCATTTATACATGAATGAAAATCATGCTAACTCGGATTTCCCAAATGGGACAAAGTCATTTCAGGTTATGCAAGAAGCTTAGAAAAGCAGTGGCGGGCATGTTAACGATTACATGGTAATAGATGATTACAACAGTCATCAGCAGTTTGAGATCATCAAAGAGGAAGTTAAAGATGATGTCAGTCATATATATGAAACGAGAGACAGATAGAATTCTGACCTAAAGAGATTTGTCAATGACGAAGATTGCTAGGACAAGCCAGCATTGAGAATTAATTAGCAAAAGGCTAACTTCAACCCTAACTCCTTCAGTCCTTCAATAAAGTTTGATGAGGATATCACTTATGAGAAAGATCAGAACCTTCGATATCAAAACCACTTTAACGATATTAACTCTGATCACACTAGAAATCAAAGAGATCATTTCAATATTTTGGATGAGTCCTCCTTGAAAGGATCTAACTTCTTTATTTCAACCTAAAATATTGCACCAGAAATGGGTAGCCCTGAGAGCTTCGGATCTCCTGTGAAGCAAGTAGATTAAGACCGAAATGTTCAGATGCTTCAGCAGAGAAAGGAATAAGTGATACAGCAAGCACACATACTTAGTTTTTCAGACTAGAATCAGAATCATCATATAGAATACCCTCCTTTGCAACAGAGAGAATCAATTGAATTAATAAATAGCAATCATCAAAGCAGAGTAGTTGCCCAGAATGACATCGATGGAAATATGCTTATGAATAGCATGAGTTTAGGCAACCTAGCTAATTATAGTTAGAGCTAGGTTAATTAAAACAATAACTTGAATAACAATAACTACAACAACCAGATTAATATGAATCTAAATAGTGCCGCTAATATCAATAATATTGAGAGGTCTATTTCTCCTACTATGTCTATGTAGCAGAGAAGACTAAATGAAATACTTAAGTCATCTTAATCTGATACTCATTCATTGAATACTTCAGTTCAATAGGATAGAATAGATGATAAGCAGTTGAGTGGTATGCTTGATCTGGAGAAGAACTATGTGATTATGCAATATGAGAATATCCTTTAATAGCTGAATTTTGAGTTTCAAAAATTACTGTAAAAGGCTAAAGAGTCAGAGGAGGCCCTATAATAAAAGGATTCTGTGATCAAGACCTAATCTAGAATTCTATCTGAGAAAGATGATCAGTAGTTCTAGTTGGAATAGATCAACAGATAGCTAAACAGCCAAGTTTAAGACCTGCTTCAAGAGCTAGACATTATGACTTAGAGCCAGCAGCAATTGGCAGTGCAACTCACTAATAGTCAAGCTGATTAGCCACCTAGTGAAAGCTGGAGACTAGACAAGGAATTCTTAGAGCAGAGAATATAGACTCTGTAGGGCAAAGTTAACTTTGCTGATCAAACTGAGCGAGACTTAAGAGATTAGATTGAGATGTGTCAGGCTAAACTGAGGGCATCTGAGTCAAAACTTAGAGGTAAAGAGGAAGAGATGTTCAGTATACTCAGAGAAAATAATACCCTGCAGAGAGATATTTAGAACTTGAAGGAGATTGAATACCAAATAAAATAGGAAATTCAGGTCAGTAATAGCTAGAGATTGATGACAGAGAATGAGGTGTAGGAGTTGAAGCAGTAATTCACTAATTTGTAAATACAGCAGAGAGTCAGAGACTAGGAATTAGATCATTTGATTAGAGAAAATAGAAATCTGAGAGGTACTATTGAATTGCAGTAGCATAGCTACAATGAGGTAATGATGGAACTAGGCTCTACAAAATAAGTTGTTTCAGATATGGAGAGGACTAAACTTCAAATGCAAAATCATATTGAGAAGTAAGACCGAGAAGGTCAGAGTCTTAAATAAGAAGTCAAAAGGTCTCAATTTGCAATTGAACAAGAAAAGAGCAAAGTTGAGGGAATTGAGGAGCATTACAAGCAAGAGATTCAAAAGCTTATCCAATAAAGCCTTAATCAAAAGAAATGGGATCAACAGTAGTGGGAAAAGTAGTAGAAGCAGAGTTTGTATGAGCAAGAGTAACAGTAAAAGTCACTATAACAGCAATCTAAGAATTTCCAAGATAAACAACTTATTAATATGGGTGAGGACTTTAACTACAGGACATAGTAGAATTTAAACAACACAATTACCTTTAAAGACTAAAATGAATTCATTAAAAGTCAATAACCATTGCAGGATAATCGAAGTACTTATTACAGCCCTCAAAGAAATTAGAGAGGGTAACCATAGTAAAAAATAGAAACTTAATATTCTCCAAGAGAAAATAACGAGACTTCTAAGCAAGCTAAAAATAATACAGCATGGCCCTATCTATTTGGAGGTCAATAAAGCAATCAAAATCAGCCACAGTAGCAGACTAAGCATTAGCAGTACTAGGATAAGGTGCCAAACTATCCACCTCCAAAGCAACCTTACATTGAGAAGACTTTGATAAATTTGCAGAATCAGCAAAAGAATAACTTGAACGATAATTTAAGTCTTACAAGAAGACCTAATGTGCCAAACAAAAATGAATCTCAACTACATTCAGTATTCTAATGGGAAAATGACTAGAACTCAAGGAATGTATTATCAGTAGGATCTAGATCACTTGAGAAGAGTGATAACTCATTGATGGCTAACTCACAGTCAAATAAGAATTTCTACAACTAGAATGAGCAGCAACAGCCTTAAAATAATAGAAATCAAGGAAATCATCAGAGTTCTCTAAGTGCGAACTTTGACTAATAAAACATTAATCAATATAAATCTAATACTGGTGGTGGTATTAATTTCAAACAGCTAAGATAACAGCTAGATTAAGATCTTTAACCAGCTGGCAAAAGATCTACTATTTAGATGATGCAAAGTCCGCTTAACGGAAGAAACTAGAATCATGAATAGTAAATA
Organism: Stylonychia lemnae; assembly: GCA_000751175.1. NCBI lineage: Eukaryota > Ciliophora > Spirotrichea > Sporadotrichida > Oxytrichidae > Stylonychia > Stylonychia lemnae. Next base: position 3,680 of record CCKQ01018310.1, read on the forward strand.
TCACATCTTTAGAATTCGCTCAGTGCATTGCAGATGGATAAAGAAAGAGTAAGCATAATTTAAAAATATAGAACTTTTTATTAGGTGGAAAATGAATATCGTAAGATTGGTCACCCTAAAAATAAGTTACAAATTGGTAAGAAATAGGAACTGGAACTGGAAGTAGAAATTATTGACAAGAACATACAAAATCTGAGATAGAAGTTGCGAGAGATGCATGCTCTCTGATCAATGTTCTCAATTGATCAATGAAATGAGACATAATATACACTATCCTGAAATGTGCTTGTTTACTTAAAGATAAGAGTCATCTATATATTAATTTTAATAATTTTATATCGATTTATCAATTAATGAACGTTTAAGATAATATAAATTCGCAATCATCCTCCCCTCCAACTTTAGCAGGAGGGCTAAAACAACAAATATTCCAAAATAGTGAATACTATAAGAATGTTAGTAATGTAGGGATGAATATGCCTTGAAACCTTAATAATAAGTTACTTAATCTTCCTTAAGGTTAGAAATTGTCGTTGTTGCTTCATAACAATAGAAAGCACTAAGAATCATTCAGTATTAATGAGGCTGATGACTTTGAATTGCTGCATAATGTTTAGATATGGATAGATGAGAATCAAAATAGGTAGGCTCTGAATTAGTATAGTAATAAAAGTGCTTTTCAAAATGAAGGTCCATAACCATAGTGAAATATTTTTTTGCAAAGAGACAGCTTAAGACTAAGTGAAAACGGTAAACTATAATAAAGATAAAATTTCTTTGAACATGAGAACAATGACTACCTTGCTGAGATCAAACAAAAAAGTAATCCATTTATGAACAGAAAAGGAAGTATAAATATAGTTTAAAATATGGAGATGAGAGATTACAAGGAATCAAAGACTCACAGAAAGTCCCCCAAGAATTCTTAGAGAAACAACTATTTGGAGTAGATACCAAAATAGTAACTAGAGACTGACAAGGATTAGGCCCTGATAAAAAAATATAAGCAGATTCAAATATTAAATGAGAGCATTAACGATTCTACTCTCATCTAATAAGATGATATTCTGATTCCAGATCAAAGTAACCTATTCATAAACAGCAAACAGCATTTATCCAATCAAGGAATCATTAACAGATAAAAGACTTATAATCCCTCAGACATTAAAGGATTAAAGAAGAAAAACGGTCGCCCATTAAAACCTCTTCCTAAGCATTTATACATAATCAAAAGGTATGATGCCACTTAGATTCTATCATAACTAAATGAGAACAGTTCCTACAATCTAGATTACTAACCTGGAGATCTTAAGCTAATAGGCAATCAGTTTTCTTCAAAACCATCACCAATGCCTACTTAAGCTTATCAGAACATTAGCCCAAACGGACCGAGATTTAATAACAAATTTAATAGTAGTAAGCAAATTAATGATCATAAGGAACTCTTACATTTTTTGAAGCAAAAATATCAACAGCAGCATGATTTCATTATGAAACAAGAGTATCAACTGATGGAAAACAAGACAACTATAAAGTAAAAACATTTCGATATAAGAAACTTCGACAATTATCAATAAAATCAATAAATCCCAATGGATCAAAATATCCAAAGAAACTAGAAGAATTAGAGCTTGGACATTTCGATCAAATCAGATTTATCTAACTAGGAAAGAGACACAGTAATGGCACTTGAATAAAATAATTTGACTCAATTAAAATAAAGCGAAGCTAACAGACATCGGAAAATACTTTCCTCTGTGAATGCAAGGCAAAAGAATAGCAATACTCTTACTCCTTTGAAGAAATCAGAGAGATCAAGACTTCTATAATAAAACTTATAATCTATAAAAACCGAGTAAATCAACAGTGATGTAAAAGGTAGTACTGCTGATTAACTAGATAGAGTTAATAAAATGAGAAAATCAACGGCAATGAATCAGAGACTAAAGCCTAAGAAGAGTCAGAATACTCACTCGACTCATCTCCTCCTTTAATAGAAGAAAATTGAGGACAATGAGAAGATTGAGAAAATATTCAAACTTCAAAAATAGATTAGAGCTAAATATAATGACATCTCAGTAACCTAGAGGCAAATTTCAAAGGATGAGCCTTATAAGGTAAGAATTCTCACTATTAAGTACAATAGTATATAGTTATCAGAGGCAATAACTCAGAGCTAGTTAAAAAATGTCTTGATTAAAGAGGCTCAGACTGGCAAGAAATCAGTTCTAATAACACTATATTTCATTTCAAGTGGGTACCTTTCTCAAAAGGTATAAGGTTTGATTACCTTTCAAGTCATGGCTATAAAAAGATGGTGAATCACTTTGAATATTAAGAGCAAATTTCTTAAAAAGACTGGTTGATGATAAATCTGTCTAAGTATTGTGAATAGCAAAGACTCAATGTTTTCGATTTTATCCCAGTGACTTTCATTGTAAATTTGAATCACCAATCCTCATCTTTTGAAATGGAGAAATTTAATACTATGTTTACAGTATTAGAGAGAGCAAAGTAAGATTCAAAATATGAATCGGTAAACAACAGCATATTATCCCATCCACATTTTAGTAGTTTAAAGTATACGAATACTAACAAATATACAATAGCTAAAACTATGTATTAAGGTCACAATTTCTGGTTAATTAAACCCCCTGATTTTAATAGAGGTCGAGGAGTTTAGGTCTTCAATAATTTAGATTAACTTAAAAGAACTATTCAGGACTATTAATAAGGAGTGGAAATAAACCTTGGACAAGATAAGACTCAAAAGTCAGTCGAGTGCTAGCAAATAGAAAATAAATTTGCCCCTGTGCCATAAGAGTAATTACTCAAGAATTTTACTAATTTGGAAAACGTTCCAAACATAGTCAAAACTAATTAGTTTGTAATCTAGAAATACTTAGAGAAACCTTTGTTGATTAATAGAAGGAAGTTTGATATTAGACTTTGGGTATTGATAGCTTAAGATCACAAATGCTATTTATTCAGTGAAGGTTATATCAGAACCTCATCATTTGAATTTGAATTAACTCCTTAATCCATTGAGAAGCCTCATATTCATTTGACTAATAATGCAGTTCAAAAATACAATGAGTATTATGGAAACTTTGAAGAGGGTAATTAGCTCTCATTCAAGTAAGCAGCTGAGATGCTGAAAACTGATGGTATTAGATGCAATTTCTATGATATAATAAGGGATGAGATTACTAAGATCATAGTCATTTCTTTAAGGTCTGTCGAGAAGCACATTAATTCCTCAAATTGAAAGTTTTGCATGGAAGTATTTGGTTATGATTTTATACTTGATGAAAATCAAAGACCTTGGCTCATTGAAGTTAATACGAATCCTTGCCTAGAGGAATCGAGTGGCTTACTTCGTAAGTTGATTCCAAGAATGATTGATGACAGTCTAAAACTTACTGTTGATGTTATCTTTCCTCCTAAAAAGTAAAAATAATCTTAGAAAGTTTAAATTGAGGTTAAGGAAGAATCATTATTAGAAGAAACTGATATTAGTATCTAGCTAGGATCCTAGCCCGGAATCGGATCTGCAGGACCAACACATATTCATAGTAATGATCAGGTTCCAACAATCAAAGTTGAAAGTCCTAAGCCTCGAGCATTTTCTCAGACCTAAAAAGTATTCAACAATGGTCAAAGTTAATCAAATAACTCTCATTAAAACACCAATTAGCCTCATTAACTTTCAAGTAATTAACAATCTTCTTAATCAAAAACTAACTTCCCTGTCGAGGGATACTCTGATTTTGATAATATGTGGAACTTCATCTACTAATTAAAACAGTGAAGCCAGAACATCGACTAGAGTATCTATAAAAATGGTTAATGAAAGCAAAATATATAATACAGCACAAGTGATATGCCATATATATGAAGTGAATTATTAAGGATTATGAATTTTATTTAAATGTTAACAAAACAAACTTTAAAGAGAGAAAGAAAGAGTGACAAACACTTTCCTTCAGGACGGTCAATTTATATTATGACTATCCAGATCATGATATATATCTCCCTCAAAGGCAAATATTTTCTACAAGCTTAAATGGATCTTCTCTGATATAAAATTCAATTGCTTGAAGGAGGTCTCTCTTTAACATTTCCTTGGAATAGATCAATTGTTCATCTTCAGTATCATAGTCATACTCCACTTCCAGTCTAGACATGTCGTAATCAGTGATTATAGCACATTTCTTAAATCCTTCAATTTGATTTTCTTAGTAAAGTGAAAATTCTAGAGTCTATCCTGTCTTCTTATCAGTTAGTTTCAAATTCTTAGCAACAAACTTGGCAACTGTTGATTATAATCTTGTGAAGTATTCCATCACCTCTATAATTCATTGTCAATCTCACAAATATATAAATGGAAATATAATAATATGCTTTATTTAAAGTTGATGATTATTAAGAGTTCAAGTAATTAAACTTACCAGTTTTGGTTTGTGCTTATCTCTTTTGTCCGAGCAACTTTTTTTGACTTGAATTATTCTTCTTATCAGATCTCTGCTATTTAGCAGCTCTGGAACACTGAGACATATCATTCTTGTAGGTGGAAAGTTCATTGGGGGCATAAGTACAAGCTGTTGTTGCTGAAGAGGGTTTTGATTAATTTTGCCTCTCTAATTGCATGAAAAATTTGGACGATGGTGACTGCTCAGCTGCAGGTTTCACAAGTCCGTGCTGGACTAAGTAACCTGGTGATTATTTAAGCAATGATTTGATTCTAGTCACCGATCTGTAAGGAGTTCCTTACTCTTTGGCGCCACTTTATTAATTGCTATAACTCTCAGGAGTTTCCAATTTCTTTTGTAGTTCATCCCTATTTGGCAAGGCATCTAGGTGCCCTTTGACTTGAGGGAATTAAATCTAAGTCTATCTTGTCGGCTTGGTGATTTGTCTTCTTTTCATAGTTCTTATTATATCGAAAATATTCACTCTGGGTATTTCGATTTGATTTATTAGTAGATTTAATTATTATTGATAATATAAGAGAAGCTTTATTCCCTCCTTAAGTTTTAAATTGTTTCAGTTAAAATTCCTGTAATAATATTGGCAATCTCGTTCTAATAGGAGAAAAGAGCAGCATTTATCTGCTTTAAAATAAATTCTCACCCTTATATCTCAATATTTGATAAAAATGTGAGTCTCTAAAGGGTGCTTATATTCTAATTCTTTACAAGCATTAATGCTTTATTTAGAATTCTCGTTTCCTCGTTAATTTAAGTTAAGCATTAATAAGTTTCTTGAGAATTTTGAATTCTATTGAAGTTATTTTGTTTGAACTGTGTTTAGTCTTGTTTAAACTCTAATTATTAAAATTTTAATTATATTAAGAACATTATGAAGTCAGCTTCATCGATAGTAGTTTACCTCGGCCTGACCTCGTTTATATATTCTATTGCTATCTCTGTACCTTCGTATATTATCATAATAGGTTATTATAGTGGACTTAACCAGTTGGTTTTTACTTGATGAACAATCTATGAAATCAAAATTAAGACATCAGTATGGGAGACACTTAAGAAAATTCTTCCCCATTTGAGAATCCCATAAAATACGAATCCTGTAAGCATTTGCATTATTTTAATAGCAACATAGTATTACTAAATGCATGCTTCTTTATTGGAAGGATCTTGACATTTAAGTTTTGGCTTAATAAAGCTGGTTAATAACACAATAAAAAGAGACTATTAATAATCCTTCCATTGACTTCCATCATAGCTCATTTAGCTGTGCTAGTAAGAGGAGATAAGTTCTATGTTTAGTGTTTATCAAGAGTACTTCTTGGTTTATTCTTTCCTTTAGACCTATTAGTGAGAATACTATCATTAGATTTTTCTTAATAAAGAATTAACAATATGCATTTCCATGTAATCAATATGATTCTTCTAATCGGCTAAGCTTTTATTTTACTTCTCAATAATGATGAATTTTATGAGGTTAAAATACAATAAATAGGCATCTATCTTACTTCTAGTTAAACAGTAGTAATACTACTAGCATTGATCTATATAATTTTCACTCTTATTATGGTTAAGGACGACTTGTTTTAATCCAATAGCTTTAGTTATCAAGAATTTTAGGGTAACTAAAATCTAAAAGAAAGTTAACAAATCAATGTATTAAGTGGAGGAAGTGCAATAGGTCGGAAAAGATCTTAATCTTAGGAGTAGAAATAAAACTAAAAGTAGGCAAGAGCAAATAATTAGTAGCAGGATTCTGAAATGAACTTTGATAATTAGAGCTTATAGCTATTCGACTCAGCATCTTAGGCAGAAGAGACTGATAGAAATACAGAGGGATTTGATTCAAAGTAAGGTACCTAGAAGAAAAATAGCTTGATTGAAGGCAGATAAAAGAAGATGAACTTGAATCTTGAGGATATTGAGAATATATCAGATCTTGATCTAGAGTCAGTTAAGAATTCTGACAGAGCTATTACTTTCAACTAATTTGAGTTGACAAAGAATATCATGATGAATGGAATAGGAATAAATGAAGATAGCAAAGTTGACCTAAATTAAACTAATGGTGAGCTTGATAATTCAAATAAATAGGATAAGATCAACAGTAGTTAAATAGAGCTTATAACCTCAATCACTGATAATCAAATGAATTCAGCAAGTTCTTCAGACAGAAGAATCAGGAACCTTAACATGACTCTTGACAACCCAAGAAATAATAGTCTCGGATAAATTACAGATAAAACTAATAGAAGAAGTTTATTTGAGAGGACAAGATAGAACAGTGTATAATTAAATTCAATGGAAGTTAAAAAATTAACTGCTAATCCGTATGCAAAATTAGATGAAGATCAGCCAAACTAAACTACATAGGGACCTTAGGAGCATAATTTAAGTCCAAGTAAATAAGATCTTAATAAGGGATAATCATAAGAAAACAGCCAAAATTAAATATCTCTATAGAATGAAGGAGTAAGGAGTGTTAAGAATATATTGGGCCAAGAGTTTGTTAAGAGATGGATATCAATAACTATATTGGTTGCAATGATACATTAAAGCATAGATGATAAATTATAAATTCAACTCTAGCGCCCTAATATTTATGGTTTAAACTTAAAAGAGGCTAGCCATAGTCTGTCTAAGTATTGCTTGATACCAATAATGCTTTATCTACCTACAACAGTACTTATTTTGAGGAAACTTGAGAAAATCAAATACATTAGATTGATGATCGCTTTAATTAGCTTGACTGTTGTTTCAGAAATTATCATGATCTAGTACAATACTAACAAGAATAGTGATGTAGCTCTGACATTAGTCTTGAGTGGACTGGAAAAAACTTTTGCATATTCTGCATTAGTAGTGCTTTTCGTCCTAGGTCTCAGGCTAGTAAAGATTGAACAGAGATATTTTTAAGTGTCAATTTTCTATCTCTGCCAAAATTTTGGTTTTCTTCTTGGGTCTTTGATGGGATAGACTCTCTAAATTTCAATTGCAAAGAGTATGTTCCCTCAAAATGTATTAGGCATAATATAAGTAATACTCACTGTTATTGCTCTGCTCTTTACAATATTTATGGGAGGATCTAATGAAAATGTTTATAGAAGTTCTTCTTCCTCGGATGTTTTAAGTGGGCCTTAAAGACTAGAACAAATATAGAAATAGCTTGAAAATCAAGAGAAGACTATACTTGATCCAGCAGTTAACTTGTAATATGTCGATAGCAAAAAGAAGAAAAACAAAAAGTAAAATTAAAAATAGAAGAAATCAAAGCTACAAGAGATTCACGTTACAAATCCCTAGCAGCCTTCTGAAGTAATAGATAAACTTGAGGAGGAAGATGACATTGATAGAAGTTCTACAGTAAATTAGAGCTAGCAGTAGTAGTTACAATAGCAGTTTCAGCGTAGAGTCCTGTGAGCATTATATATAAACCTCTTAAATTGGTATATTCACACACATATAACTTGTAGAGATTTCTCTTTCTTTTCTCTTATGATTTTGATGAATAATTATATTTATTCTTAATTAACTATAAGTTTATTTTACCTGAAATGAAAGCAAGTATACTGAACTTTGATCACTAAGATGAAGATAGTGATGGAGATATAATGACTCCTCAGAGTAAAAAGCCAGTGCTTGATGAGAAGGATCTTAAGCACATTCTTAAACTCAAGCCTTAAGATAGATCTTTGGATTAGATACAAATCATTAAAACACATGTTAAAGATATAAAGGTATTCAAGGAATTCAACCAGTAAAGTAATGAGGAGTAGCTAAATGAACTCTGTAGAAATCTATAACTCCAGTTTCTACCAGAAAATAAGATCTTGTTTGAATAGGGTGACCGTGGTGACTCTTATTTTATTATTCTTGATGGCAGTGTTGACATTTCGATTAAAGTTGTGGATGATAAGAATGGAGTAGAATATAATAAAAAAGTAGCAGTTCTAAAAAAAGGAGATGCTTTTGGTGATCTCTCACTTTTATATGGAGCACCTAGAAATGCTTCTTGCTAAACTAGAGAAGACTCTTACTTCATAGTAATGAATAAGAGTATATATGACAAGGTGATAAAATCGCATCAGGTTGAAAAAATTCATGAGATTGCATAGTTCTATCTTAACTTCCCTTTGTTCCAAAATCTGGACAAAATAACACTGATGTACTTTGCTACTAAAACAATTCCTCAAAAGTTATAGTCAAAATAAGTGGTTGTTAAACAAGGAGATGACCCAGGAAGAGTGTATTTTGTAAAGAGTGGTAGATTGAAAATTATAAAGAAGGTCAACTTTAGAATCATACCTGAAAACGGTTATCTTCAGTTTGATGAGCTTATTGAGGATCCTATTATCACTGAAATAAGACATGGCTAAGTAGAAAACAAGCTACTTTAATTAGATATATTGGAATAAGGTGATGTGTTTTGCCATAACTCTGTGATCTAGCATTAAATAATAGAATACACTGTTATTACTGAAGTCCCGTGTGAGGTTTATATCATTAATGAAATGGACTTTTTGACTCTTAACAAATACACTTTGGATTAATTTTAAGAGTATATCAAGCCTTATCCAACTGATAAAGATCTAAGAAAGATGCATTATGAATCCATAAGATGGAAAAATTACAAGAATAATATAATGGAAATTATCAAACTCAATAAAGCTCGTAAAAGTTCCTTCAGTTCTCTATTAAGAGGAAGTCAAGCCCCAATGCCAAAAATGCTTGATCAAGATTATCTAAATATGAATGACAAAACTCTAGTCTATCATAAGAACTTTAAGATCCATAAGGAAAATACCAATAATAACAGTTAAGTCTTAGGTAATACTTAGCAAACGCCCTCAATTTAGCCACATAATTTCAAAGAGTAACTATCGCTTTAACCTATTTCGGAGAAAATTTTCGAGGTCAATAATGAAAGCAATTTGTTCAGTGTTAAGCAGCAAAATAAAGCTCTATTCAAAATTAAAGATGACTCTCTCAAGTCATAATTAAAACTTTAACCAATCAAAGTCAACAATAACTCCTCTTTGTATTCATCTGGACTTAATACTCAAAGGGACAAATCTATAAAGCTGTTTGGAAGCTATAAGAAGCCAGATCCGGTATTTGAGGTGGAATAAAAGAAAAATCAAACTATTTATAAGTTTGAGAGCAAAGATCAATAGTATCAAATAATTCATAACACCAGGAATATCTTTTCTAATGGGGCTCTACCACCCTTAACACTTAGAGTTGTAAGAAAATCATAAAGCACAGCAAGATTATGATTAAAGTATTATCAACTTCTCTAAGAACATCTATTGATAGGTATTTGATTAGGGTTAAAAATTCTAAGTTTGATTGTTCAACTTTATAAATATATTTGTTAAATTATAATTTAAAATAATTCAAAGATTAACTATAATATGAGAGACTGCTAAAATACCTCACTTTTTTACAGTTTATAAAATCAGCCTTGCCATGATGATAACTATCATTAAGCCACACAAAATTCAAAGAAGAGGAAATTCAATGAGATCATAGACTTTGAATCTCATGAGTAGTCTAACTAAATCAAAAGGATGAAGCCAAACTAAGAAGTTTGCGGCTTTGCCTATAATGAATGCCTTAATGAATTGTCAACTGAAGAATAATACTCAGTGATTAATGACCATCAAGAATACATCCAGGATTAAATTGAATCAGTAGAAGGAATGTGTGATTATGATGAATTCAGCAGTAGCCATAAGTTGGAGATCGATTCTTACCACTAGATCATGCCTTTCTCAGCCTACAAGGATAAGATAAACTCCATTCACAAGGTTGACCTTTCAGATTCAGGACTTATTTTTGTAACTAGAGATACTCAATATTTTCAAAATACTGTGCCTCTTGAAAAATAATACCTCAAGAGAGAGTCTTACATTGCTTAGCATTTACATCCATTTTGTCACTAGTAAATCTAAAATAAATCTTAAAGAAGTTCAGAAAGAAAGTAAAGAATACTAAAAGACTCAAGAAAGAACAGCAATAAAGATTAGGAACTAGTGTAAAAATAAGTTCTTAATTCAAAGTTTTCCAATACTCTCAATAACGGATTTCCATCATAACAGCAACGTGAAGTCCACTAATATGGATTTCATTAAGATAGCCAGCTCATGGAATCAATTTACTAAAGAGGAGTAATGAGTTGTATTTACATGAGATGAATTAAACATTTTCTTCAACACCTGAAGAGGCACTTTTCCTGATATTAAAAAGATGAAAATCAAATTTTCTTGAGAAAATTGTTCATTAATGTTGCTTATTTTAATTAATTTATAGATTATAATCAAAATTATACACTTATTCCAATCTAAATCAACTCATTCAATAGTAATCAGTATATTCATAAAAATTAATCAAAACTATGGGTACAGTCTTTGAAAGTAGTCTGCAGAATTTCCAATGCCTAGATTTAGATTGGTTTAAACTGGGGGATTTAGCCCTGGATTTATTCTATTTACAATGGTAGGCTAATTATAGATTTAGCCTTTAATCTGATAGTTTTAGCTCTGATATTGATCTTGTCCATAGCTATCATAGTTTCCCCCATGATCATTACTTTAATAAGCATTAGGCATTATTCTTATAGGCTATTAAACCATTTTTCTGAGTCTATTTTACTCCTTTTCTCTTTGTGATGCCATATTGAATCTATCCTAGTTTATGCCTAATTATGGTTTATTCAGATATTATAAGTATCTATCAGAGTTGGTGGGCTATATCTAATTTGGAGGTGTGATTCCAGATTTATTCAATATTTAATCTTAAGTTTAAGGTTGTAATCTAAGATAATTATGATGATTGTTTCTTTGTCGAATTTAAGAAGTACTATTGTCATTAAAAATTTAAGGAAAAAGAGAAGAATTTTGCTAACGATCCTAACTCGTTTCCTAACTATTATTATCTCTTAAAATTCTGCTCTATGGATGAATTTTATGATGAACAACACTGTGAGATCTATTCCCAAAGCTAGTAACTCCATCTCCTCCACCTTATTTTAAGCCAGAGATTAAGGTAATTGGCTAATTACTTAGTACATTTTTTAATAATTTCTCATACTTTGAAGGCTATTCCATTGTTTCTTTGTCATAAACACCATCTTACATAACTATTCTCTTTGTTTGAGTGTCAAATACTTTTGATACTAAAATTTCTTCTTTATAAGGGTTTTTATTTCCCTCAACCATCTCAGAATTATTTAAATTTGCCTTTTATCTTTTTCGTCTCAAAGGTCTATCCTCTACATTTGGTAATTAGTCTCTATTCTCTAGAATATACAGTTGCTTATCTATCTTTTTAGTTGTATCTATAATCATATCTAGAATTTCCTTTCTATTTTTCTCCTTTTCCTCTTTGCTCTAAGATTAAATTTTTGAGACATTGCTCTTTGGAAATTACAAAGTTTATTGATCATCTGAATCATAATCTTCTTCTGATTCATTTTTTTCAGTTTTAAAGTTCACCTATTTTTTAGAAATTATTTCTGATTTATTCAAGTTATCATTTGTATGAATCTTATTAGGACCTCTTTAAATACTGAGAAATCTTTTACTTCTTTCTCCCTAATTATTTTATCTGTCAGTATCCACTTAAATAGTGTGATGCTTTTTATTTGGCTCAGGTAATTTAAAATCATGATCATTTTTACTATCATAAGTAGCCGATGGTAACTATCCTGTAAGATAAAGTAAATTTCTTGGCATTCTAATTGTTTTAAGTAAGATGTTATCGTATTAATTCTGAGGGACAGATTCTGGAAACATCCTAATTACTCTTTGGTGTACAATAGGCATTTCTAGAATTTTATCACAATTTGGTCTTAAATGAGGCTAAACTTATAGTAGACTTCGAATTAATTTACTCATATCATTCGAAAATTAGGCTGGTATTCTAGGATACTTTCCTGCAAGAATCTTTTTGAATAGCCCTTCCATAGTCTCAGACCTGAAAGGTGGTTTTAGAGCAATAAGCTCATACATTACACACCCTAAACTCCAAATGTCACTCTTATGATCATATGGCATATCCCTCCAGACCTCGGGACTGGCATAATATGGCGTTCCTGTTTATGTATATAGTAAACCTTTTTTAGCCTCCTTAGACACATTTAAATCCCCAAGTTTGGCTAATTATTTTTCTTCTGATAGAAATATATTAGCAGACTTAATATCTCTATGCAAGATCTTTAGACTATGAAGTGCTTTAAGTCCTCTAGTCATTTGAATGAATATTTTCCATACCCAATCTTCATCAGGGAAGCATGTATTTTTTTGACAATGCACGATTTCAGCATAGAGATCACCATTTTATGCAAACTCCATGACAAGACTATAAAATTAAAAAACTTACAAAGATTACCATAGAGTACTAGTGGCATCTTCTATAAAAGCTTCTTTATATGACACAATATTGGGATGTTTAATAGAAGCTAAGATTCTAATCTCATTCAAAGCATTAATCTTTTCTTTTTCTGATAATTCTTGCATTTTGACTTTCTTAAGTGCATAGATCTCTCCATCTGAGATTCTTTTAACTTGAAAAACAGAAGAGTAAGAACCCTCACCTAAATTGAGAATCAAATAATTGCTTGAAGATCTTATTTAGATAAGGATTACTTACCTAGTTTTTTGATGATTTTAAACTCTTTAAGTGACATTAGTAAAATTAGATAATAATAAAATATCGTATAAACATAATGATTTAATCATTTCTTAAATAATATTAAGGATAAATTATGGACAAGGACCTAGCTTTGAACTAAGGGACGGACTAATCCAGCTTCTGCAAAATGACCTCTGTCAAAAGTTCATTGGAAGTTCTTAAAACGTTTCAAAATTGTAATTTTAACTAAACTGATTTTTAATATAGTGTCCTAGACAAAAGTTTGTGATTACATAAATAAAAAACTAAAATCTATCGATCAAGCTATCTCGGTGCCTAATTACAACTTCAACAACTTTTCATAAAATTCTGAAGAGGTGAGGGATCTAAAAGGAAGTGGCTAAAGTAATGTCAAGCTGAGGTAGAACGTAGCTAAAACAATCTTAGTGACAAAGCGACTTCAGAATCATTTCTCAGATTAGTCTCGGTAAACTTTTAGGATAGCCTAATTATTTTAGAGAAATTTCAAGATTAATTTAAAAGATTTAAAAAGTAAGGGCAGAACCCACTCCTCCTATTAAAATTGTTGAATAATCTGCTCCCAGATTTGAAAAGAAAAACCCCACCATTCGAAAAAGAGAGTTTAAGAAACGAGAAAGATCAGCAGGAGAAGGCGCTAAAAGGAAAATAAATCTTAAAAAATAGCACATGCAATGTAGGAAAGAAACCACTCTTAGGACAATCAATCTGGAAGAGAATATTTCACTAAAATCTGAGTTTAGTTGTTATAGCACTGGTACTTCCAAGAAAACTGTTGAACACTAATCTATGACAAGAATGCAAACTAATGACCTCTAAAATTCTAGTAACTCTAACTTTAAAGAACAGCTCGAGCTCGATATAAATGATGGCGATAAACTGGATGAAATTTTATTGATGGAGGATGACACTTACTAAGATATTTTTACTTAGTAGAAAAATATATTGAACATTGTTGAGTGTGATTATGAAATGGAGGAACCACTTGAGAATCATTTTAATCTCGAAGTTCCTGGTTATGAAAGGGGTTTACAGTAAATTGGACGAGGGTTTCCCCTAGCAATTAAAAATCTCAAGTAAGAATAAAATCTGTCACAGTATCATGCAAAATAAAGGAGTTCCATGTTATGAAATTTGCTCTATACATCGAGCCTAGGTCACGTCTATAAAAGAATATTTTAGTATTTATATAAATTATATATTTCTCCCCATTATTATACATTTTCTGAATCTGGTAACCTACTATCATACTATATATACGGGGTTTTGGGGTTTTGGGGTTTTGGGG
>CCKQ01018522.1:0-11763 GCA_000751175.1 Stylonychia lemnae
CGTGTGCTCTTCCGATCTCCCCAAAACCCCAAAACCCCGTAAAGATAAATAATCCAACTTAAATTTCGGATATAAAATGCATAATTAAAACATTAATTAGAGCGCTTTATTTAGTTTCTGAAAAAAGGTGCCTCTTATTCTCATACTTCTTTTACACCATCTGCATCTCTGACATATAGTACATTATTGCATCTATTAGAGATTATTTAAAATACTAAATGCTTAAGTTACCTTATCAAAGATTCTCCAATGTTACCTCTGCACTCTCCGTCGATCCACTCTTCAGTGTTGAATAATTGTAAATTCATATATCCATCAAAGGCAATTAGGATACCTTTGTATTCCATACCCCACTTAAGCTTGACAATGACTGGCTTGTCAATAAGATCGATCAAGAAGGGTTTAGGATTAATAGGGATTGGCTAAAAACATTTAAAAGATCTAAATTTGACTTACTTAAGCAGATGCCATTAAAATAATAATTTAATAAAATTTAATAATTTAACTATGAATATACATACTTATAAATTATATCAAAGTATATTAGACGGGTAACAATAAAATCATTAGGTTTAAATAAAATTATATTCACTTGACTCAAGTGATTTTTAAATATAATCTTCTATCTATAGCCAATAATGAACCTTTATCGCTCAAACCATTGCTGGCTTAAGATTTAAGTGATGATCCTGAGAATAAGTCGCTGCTTTTTGCATAAGATCCTGAAAGATTTCTTTATTCTTTGCTTCTTTGACATCGAATTCAGCTATTTCCAGTAAATCTTTTAGAAAATCTCCAACTAATCCATTCATACTATTCTTTATTTCTTAGTCTATTGATAAATCACCAACTCTTTGATTAAACTACTCTGCATGGAATATTGTTAGCATCACAAATTCTTGCTTAACTTTATTTAAGTTCAAAGATTTCATTTAGTACAACATTGCTTCAACTGTTTCAAAACTTATATATTATAGAATAGAACTGACTTTATTCAGATGCTCTTTTATTCGCTCCTTGTTCTAAACAATAAATTAAAGAGTTGGTAATTGACTTACTGATTGATTGATGATCCCACACATTATATAACTGAACACTCCGAATTAGAAAAAATAGCCTAGCTCTAGACCTACTGATTAAGCCATATGAATGTCTTATTGACCAAGATTGTAGATTAAAGCGATACCCCTATAGAATTGATTATAAATTGGCATGAATATTACTTGAAACCTAGCCCAAAAAAAGTTGGTAGATAGTTATAGAAATGCTTGTAAATTTGCTTTAGATTATTTTCAAAGTTGCTGGACAGATTCTCAACATTGAAGATTATTTTTTGAAAATTTTCTTCTATAATGGTGATTATTCTTGTAAGCTCTATATTTCCTAGCCTCGAAGTAATATAATATGCAATAGTGTGGTATTGATCTCCTATTAGAATTGGGAACTTAACATCTAGCCCTTTCATGATTTCACTAGACTTTCCTCTGGCTTTTCCTGATTCACTAAGTCTGATTTACCAATGAGTTAGAAGTCCCTTTATCAAGAAATCAAGACTGATAAGAAAATTTATCAGCTGATCATTTGACTGATTACGATAAAGCCCTTTTGCGAACCATGATAACTTTAAGATTTCACCAGATAGCTTGCTCAGATTAGTGCTGTTCAACAAATTGATCAAAAACTTTTTCTTATCAATAGCCTGAAATATTATAACAATAATGAAATTTATACCTTTAAACTTTCGAAAATAATCTCATTTTCTTTTGTTTATAGCATGCTGTCAAACTGTCTATCCTATTCAATAATTTCATCATGATTATCTCTTTATTTCTCTGTCTCAATCAGGCTTTGATATTGATATCCCTCTTTTGAATACCTCAAAAAGCTATTTTGATAATGAGTGCTGTCCATAGTTACATCCTTTAGAATAAATTCTTCTTATTAAATGGTGACCTCATTTTTATCAACCTGATAACGTGAGATAGCTTCTTGAGTTTAGTGTAATCTAGTCATATTCATCAATGAATAGGGTCTCACTTAGGAGATTAGAATGTAATTTTGATGGTTGTTAAATGCTCTCATTACTGATTTCATTTGAGAGTCATCTTGAATAGACTAATAGGCGTAAAAGAGTGTTCTACGTTTATACTTCCCGATGCACTTTCTAAGCATTTTATATTATTTAGGGCCTTAAATTAATTTATTAACAAATTAACATTCTCTCTCATTTATAATCATAACTAAAGATAATAATTTTATAGGATATAAACTAATAATGGAATCATCATCAATACTACAAGAGATCGATGCTAAGGCAAAATAAAAAAAGCTTTTTGAAAGTTTTGATAACTTGAGTATTGATAAATATATAAGAATGATGCTAACAATGAAAACTTAAATAGACAGTTCAAATGAAAATTAGGAAAAACCTTAAAAAGATCTTGCCATTCTCTATAAGAGGTTCAGCTATAATAGTCAAGACATTATCAATCATTTGACCGAGGATTTCACCACTTCATCATGTGAAAGAAGTAAAAAAATAGAGTTTTTGAAGAAATAGATCACAGATTCAGATTAAAGTTTTGAATAATTAGTCAATAGTCTTTCTTAAAGTTTACAAACTCAATACATTCCTATAGTATAATAAGAAACTGGTAATGAAAACAAGACTGCTTTTTCATTTTCTTTTAATCCAAATCAAAATAAACAGCTCAGCTAACCATAGAAATAAGAATCGAATCCAAATTTATATCCTGCTATAGGAGTTGGAATGGTAATTGGTGGCACAGCCTTAGCAGCAGGTACTGGAATTGCATCAACTACATCATCTTTAAGTAGTGGTGGAATATCATATCCTTCATTTAGTAATCTTAGCAATACCTTACCAAGCTCAACTTAAAATCTTCTTTAAAGCAATCAATATCCTGGCTTAACTTAGAGTATGTAATAACCGAATAACTTAAGTTATAGTATGAGTTATAATTAGCACAATCCTCAAGCGACTAATTTTCTCCAGTAGCCCTAGTATAATTAATCTTTTAACTCTACTGGCTAATTCGGTTAGCAATAACTTAATAATGGTTACAATCATACTTTTCAACAGCAATAATAGCTCCTTCCTTAGAATTATAGTTAATCATTTCAGCAGCCTCAACAATATGTTTAAAATTATAATCCTAACTATGCTAATCAATCTTTTTACTAAACCTAGTAGTATCCTTAGTAAAATGTCTAATTAAATCAGACGATGTCAAATTAATCTAATTTCTCAAGACAATCTACAGTATCTTCAACATAGCAGACTCTTAACAATTAGCAACAACAATAATATTAATATCCACCTTAATAAAATCAACCTATAACTCTTTCCCCAGATGCAGGCAATAATGTTTAATAACAACCAAAAGTGATTTAAAACAATTAAATAACTTTGAAAAATCTAAATCAAAAGGGTTAATTGAGAACCATATATTGCCCATATGAAATTATTGAAGCTTTTATCACAATAGCTTAATCTAATACTTAAAGAAAACTTGAGACATGCGCTATTCTAGCTGGAAGTGAGAGGAATGGAGCCTTAATTATTGATACTTTAATAGTGCCAACATAAGAAGGTCATACAGATCACTGCTTTATGACAGATGAAATATAGCTATTTGAAGCATAAATGGCTCACAAAGTCATGACTCTTGGCTGGATTCATACTCACCCCTAATATGTAATAATTTTCAAATTTATCATATTTTTAGAGCTTATTTCTGAGTTCTGTTGATGTACACAATCAAATGGGCTATTAACTGCAAATGCCTGAGGCAGTAGCTATTGTCTATTCACCGATTGAGAGTGCAAGATATAAAACTTTCAGAGTTAAGGATAATAGAGTACCCGAGATTCAGAAATGCACTAGATCAGGGTTCCATGAGCATAAAGATCAATATGGACAGCCAGCATTCGAAGAGTGTTCCCATATTAGATATATCAAAGCATCAGAAAACAATATAAGAGTAAAAACAGTTGACTTAAGATGAGTTAGCTGTAAAGGATATCGTTAATAATTTTATGAGTAAAAGTATTAAATTAGATTTATAAATCTTAATACAAAGAACTATAATTACTAACTAATCATATTTCAATTTTGATAAATTAATTGGGCTAGAATTTCAAACTCCGGTCCTACCTCATCTAAATCCCATTATATTACTATTCTGTTAATTTCCCTCTGTATATACACCAATTAGTTCATTGAATCCTAAGTCGTTCCATTCCCTTACTTCTGTTATAGGCATTCTTTATTGAGCTTCTTCATCACCAGAATCCAAATTTAATTTTGCTTAAACAGTTTTGGTTGATAGTATAATGTCTAGATCAGTGAATTTTTCTTTTCTCCAGTCATCGTCTATTATCATCGATAGAGTTGGTCTTGAGCTACGAAATTTAGAGTAAAATTAATTTTATTTACAGCGTAGAAACGAATGAGTATTGAATATCTCTTTTTTATGTATTGTTCATAAACCCTTTTTATCTCTCTCTGAATTTGATATTTATATTTTTAAATTATTAGCGGATTTATAAATTTAAATTTAAAAATGAACAATTAAGATCAAGCCGCATTTAACAATGGCTTGAATTAGTAAGATATGACTGTAAGTTATAAAATGTTCCATTCTTATGTTAATAAACTTATAGTACTACAATCCTTCAATCATTTAATAAAATTCCATGAATAATCTGAACGTTGATGGAGCTCTTAGTATGAATTATGGAGCTGATCTAAATGGATTAGGTGGCTCACCTCCACCCCTATAAAATAATCTGAACTAATTCGGTGATGAAAACTAAAATCCAAATATGCAATCTCCTCTAAGGAATCCAGTCCCAGATGCTATTTTATCTCCTAAATCAGAGGTAAAGAGCTAGACAAGTGTAAATGATAACAAAGCCAAGGAATATGATAGTATTGGAAATCTTGTTAGCATGGAGAGATCTTAACTTTTCACTAATAATGATCGATTTGTACTGGAACAATAAAAAATGGTAAATAATTTAATGCTTATTCATTGTAGGATCCATTGAGAGCAGGAGGAGGCCTAATGGGCACATCATTAATAACATTAGATGAGAAGGTTAATCTTCTGAACCTTGAAAAAGGCAAAACCTTGACGAATGATCAAATGCTTCAAAAACTCAGAATTGATGGTGTGTATGTCAGAGATCCTTAAGTTCACCAGAAGTTCACAGATATCAACGTGCAAAAATTAGAAGAAAGGATCTTAAGAGAAATGCCTTATGTTGGGAAAATTGAAAAAGGATATTTTTGGCCTGGCCCTGATGGCTAGAGAAGCACCTAGTATTTTAAAATGAATGGAGAAATCAAATTACACAATGATCTCTTGGCTGATGAAATCACCAGACCTTCAGATCTGGCTTTTGAAACGACAGAGGCATACTAAACTAAAGAAGTAAACTCTATCCTTTGCAATAGACTGCACTCATTCAAGAAAAGGTACTATCGTTTAGATATAGTAGTTGGTAAAATCTGCTTATTAAAATATCCTCAATTTTTCTCACTTGAAGACAAGTTAGCTATTGAACTTAGAGAACTGTATAAAGAGTATGAGAGAAGAACTTCATTAGCCATGATTCCATTTTATATTGATAGACTTAAATTCATTGAAGAGGAGTAGTATAGAAAATAGAGAAACTAGCTTACTCCTTTAGAAGAACTGGAGTTCCTGAGATCTAATGTCGATGAAACTAGAAGAAAGCTCGATTAAGAGAAAAGAGAAGTTCAAGACATGGCATAGAAGTTATATGCTAAATGGAGAGAAATTAAAGATGAGAGGGAGAAAAATGGGTTCTCTAGCACAAACGTGAAAATGAAGATTCATAAAAGCTAGCAAATGAATACTATTGGTGATAATATTGTTGGTGATAGTAATGGAGAATTCTACTTCAATTTAATGCATGAAGAGCCTTCTGGCAAAAAATATAATGGTTCAAGTTTACCCTCAAGTGAAGTCTCAAGAAGAAATAATGCTATGAGAGTGAGGGCCTATATGAGACTTATTATCAATGGGAAATATGTATCAAGAACTAGAAAAGCATTTGTTAAGTGGCCAAACTTTGAAATAGAAATTGGTGAATAATTCCAAGTTTGCGTATTTACAATGCCAAGTTCAATCTAATTAGAACTTGTTATTGGAACATTCAAAGAATAATTAGTAGATGTTATTGATATTGAAGTTCCAGGTACATACGTCAAAGCACTTACTTCTGCTGCTTCTTTGGTTAAAGAACTTGTTTTTTCAAAATTATCTTATGAGAAAAGAAAGATGAAATTAGGATAAAATTTTGATCTCTTGAGCTCTAATGTTGGTATTATGACTGATAAAGAGAAATTGAAGTTTGAGGACATGAAGAAAAAGAAAGTGGAACTAGAGAAAAGAGCTGAACTAGCTGATATAAATGGGTGCATGTATATCAAAGCTGAATGGAAGGGTGAAGGGCCAGAGATGCCTCCAATGAGATCAGAGAACCTGTTTAAAATGAGAAAAGCTGAGAAAGTGAGAATTCCATATACTCTTGAATAACAAGATAGGATGCTTTTAAGATAGCTCTACATTGATGTTAACGATCCAAGAAATGAGAGAATTATTAGATTCCTAAAAGAATTTAGAAACGAAACACTTTAGAAATTGTTAATGGAGGACTCAAAAAATCCATTATTCTAACTTACTCCATTTAGACACATGCTATTGGAGGCAAGAGCAAAGGATCCTGAACTAGCTAAAACTATAATACCTTTACTAGAAAGAGAGATAATCGAAGACACAGATCTTTTGGATAAATTGGAAATTCTAAATAGAGAGAAAGCATATAGAACTTATCTCTAAAAGAAGGCAGAAGAAGAAAGATTAGAAAACCTAAACAGCAGAGACGACTCTAAAAAGGTTTATATAATGGAAAATGAGGAAAACGCTCTTTAGTTCGATGCTGAATGTATCAGAAGAAGACAAGTATTCTTTGATTTACAAAAGCAGTATTAAAGAGAAATAAAAGCTGGACATTAGAAAGCGTCTACTCAATATAAAAGTGTCGTGAGAGAGTTTGAGCTACTTGAATCAGAGAATCCTCTAGTGGCTCTTTTTAATAAACTTTTCATTACAAGTAGAAAACTTAGACCTGTTGTCTAAAAGAGACAGCCAGTTGCTCTAGACTCTTGCAAAGAAGCGAAAATAATGATTCATGTCATCAAAGGTTTCAATGTTCCTATAAGAAACTCTGCTAAGTAAAAGATTGTTAGCTCTTTCTAACATGGTAACCAAGGTGATCAATAAAATTTTAGAGGAGCTGGGCCTTATCCATCTTCTATGAATAATTACGATAGAAGTTAGATTATAATGCAAGGAACTTAAGGTAGTTTTTTACCAGCAATGCAAAATCAATATGATCCAAGATCGTCATTTGGAGGCAGACCAAGTTTGGGATAATATGGTAACAATAATATGGCTATGTATAATAATCCCGCAGCCAGCAGAATGTAAGGCATACCTTTCAATTAGCCAGAACCTATTTAAAGAAATGGCAATAGCTAAAACTTAGATCTCAGAAATCTAGATGAAATTACCAAGAGATCAGTGTACAGAACTCAAAGAGTAGAGTCATTTGTCGAAGTAAGAATTGTGTATCCCGATGGATTTGAATAATCAAAAATTACTTTAATCGCTGAGGGAGATTTTCCTGAATGGAATGATATCCTTAATTTCAACTTGGTCTCTAGAAGAGGCAAATTTTCAAAGCAAGAACTTGTAAATACAACTGTAATGATTTATGTGACTCTATTTGATCGAGAAATGGATATTTAGCAAAATGAAAAGATGGAGTTGCAATTTTCATACAGATATTTAGGATCATTCTCAATTCCACTGATAGCAATCCTGAACAATCCTCCAAAGATTGATGCAATTTTCAAAGTAAACAGACCCTTGGCTTTATTTAACTATCATGTCGAGCCTAACTCATTCTTTTTCTTAAACCCAGATGATAAAATGTTCAAGCAAAAATAAGCTGTACCTAATACCTATATATCCATGTCAGTATCACTTGACCCAGTGCTTGAGCTTCCAATCGATAATGAACTTGAGTATTATCCTGGAAAAGAGTCATCAACACTATTGATCAATTTAATTGAATGGACTAAATTATTAAAAAAGAAGAAAGCTTTTGAACGAAGACACATCAAATGTCTAGGAGAAAATATCAATGGATATAGTGTTCTCTTATGCAGATATCTCACTGATTAAGCACCTCCAGATAAATTATTTGAGCTAGATTTAGGAGTAAAACGAGCAGACAGCAATAATACTGAGATTGAGAAGGCAGCTAGATATGTTTCTTTAATTCCAGTAATTGAGGATAATTAAGCATTCATTGAGATGCCAGATTTATTCTGTACTTCATAGGAGTTTTTAGATCTTGGAGCTGGGGATTATGAGGAGCATGCTATTCTATTATGCAATTACTTTAATTATATTGACAAATTCTTTGGAAGAATCAATGTCAAGTCTTATTTAGTACTTGGAACTGGATTCCCAGAAGGCAGAACAGCATATGTAATGAGAAGAGATTGCACATCGAATCATATTGAGCTTTGGAACCCTATTAAAGGAGAAGCTTATTATTACGGGAGAACAGAAATAAAGGAAAGCTTTGGTTGCTTGAGTATTTCCAAAGGTTTTAAAAATGACAAAAATCCAAATGATGCCCTCTGCTAATTGAGGAGTATTGGCACTGTGATTAGTTAGGACAATATATGGGTAAACGTGCAGAAGTATGAAGATCCAGGTCTTCTTAACTTCAATTTGGAGAACACCTCTCTGTGGAAGCCCTTCTTTACTAAATCTAACTTCAAGAAATATTTTCCTCTAGAGAAGATTACTACCATTTAGCAAGAGCCTATTCAATATATGAAGAGTATGAACATAGAAAGAGTTGATGTAATCTCTCAAAAGGTCAAAAACTACATTTGCGAAAAATTTGAAAGTCAAAGAATTAATCTCGAGATTAATGGCAAGCCTAAGTAGATGAGAACAAGATGGAACAATTCAATGGACTCCACTTTAGATGATATACTGAGAAGACTAGAGCTAAAGAGACTAACCACAAGATTGGGAGCTAGTAACTCAGATGTAGGAGATGGTAAGCCAAAAGATAAAATAGATGATCTTGAATCTAAAATTGGAACCGTTCAAAGCGATATTGAAAAGAATGCTCTAGGCTTCAAAATTTGGGGATTCCCAATTAATGTAACATTTATCTCACTGCCATTACTCTGGGAAGAGGTTAAAAACACTAAGATTCACATGATTGATGATGATGAAGCAGAGTTTGCGATTTAAGTTCACATAGCTGCTTATCCTCATAATGTACTCTCTGTATGGTTCTTTATATTGGCCTTAACAAAGAATAAGTGAGATTTTAATATGCGTGTTTACTTTAATATAAGAGTAATTAATCATTAATTATCAACCAATGCTCCAAATATACTATATTTCAATGAAAGATCTCTGATTTTATTTCCTTCAAATAATGAATCACCATAGTATAAACCGAAACCATTAATCTCTGAAACTGGCTTTTCTTTGAAAACATTTCCCCAAACCATAAGCTTGTTCTCTTTGTTGAGGACTACGTAATGCTTTCTTCCACAACTAAGTTGCTTTACATCTTCCTTTTTGAATTCTTCGTTGAAAATATCAACATATTTAGCTTAATAATCAAGTTTCATACCAAGTTTATAAATGTTATCTTCTAAGTCTTAAATAATCATTGTGTTTTAACCAGGATGGAAATCCTTGACCAAATGAGACTTGTCTTTGTTGTCAATAACATTAATTGCTACTGGCACATTTTCTGATTCAATCATGTCAATGCCAATACTGTTTCCAGTTCCTAGTTGCCCTCTATCATTTTTACCCCAAACATACAGTTAGCCATCACTCATCAAAGCTGCAGAGTATTCATCAGCTGAATCGATTTTCATTATTTTAATATCGGGATTAGTTTCTTTCATCATTCTAAACTCATCATTCAACATAGGAATAAGACTGTATTAGTTACTTGCATTTCCCAATACTCCGAATTATCCTCTTCCCCAAGTATAGAGATCCCCAGTGGTTGAAATAGCGATAGTGTGGTAGAGACCTGCTACAATCTTTTATATCTTAATTCCATGTTGATCGAAAAAATCTACTCTCTTTGGATAGAAATGATGCTTTTTATCGCCGTGACCTAGTGCTCCTACTTCTTGAGTTATCATCCAATTGAATAAAGTGGCTTTACCACCATAGCCCCAAGTATAAACTTCTCCTTCAGAGGTGAGAGCAACTGTGTGATATTCACCTAGAGCGACATCTACTATCTTTTTATTTTTCTTATCGAAATACTCAACCATCTATGGACTATCAAAGCGAACATCTTTTTCAGATCCATGACCTAAAGGACCCCAGTTACCACTTCCGAAGGTGTACAACTTTCCATCATCTGTAAAGATATTAAATGAAAAGTTTTATGATATTACTTGAGATAGCTGCTGAGTGTCTTAGGCCAACATGAAGCTTTTTAACATTCAATTTATCAAAGGACTGAATTTTGGTAGGCACACCTTTAGGGATAGACAGTTGTTGTTTTATCTCTGTGGCCTTTGGTCCAAGTCTGGGCATTATAGTCCATAGATATACTGATGTACCAAAGCCTCTTCTATTCATGTATGTTAAAGTTTTCATCTTAACTTCTACAATTTTATTATAATAATTCAGTCCTCATTCATGAGTAGTAGTTTATATTTAAAAAATGACAATAAATAAAGAATTGAAAGCTAAAAATTAAATATTAATTCAAGAAGTTTCCAGAAATATTAAATATGGCATCAACCACGTACAAATTTAAGTGGCTCTTAAAATTTTGTATATAGATTATTCCCTGATATGAAATGGGCTCAAAGAAAGGACAGAGTTTTCATCACTATTGAACTAGCTGACTTCGAGAATCAAAAGATTGAGCTTACCCCTGAAGGTCAACTTAAATTCTAGTAATACATATTCTTGTTTTAATGTTTTATGACTTAGAGCTGATTCACACAATAATGTCTATGCTTTCGATCTCGGACTCTTCGACTAAGTTGATGTAGAGTAAAGCAAATGGAACACTAAGGGTAGAAATATCATTCTCAATATTTCAAAGAAAAACACTGATACAGATCACTGGCCAAGATTAACTAAGGAGAAGACTAAGAATGCTCACATCCAGATCGATTGGTCCAAGTGGGTAGATGAAGATGAGGAAGATGAAGCCAAACCAGTTGGTGATGATTTCGATGGTGATAACATGAACAACTTCAACATGGGAGGCTATGGTGAAGGTGACTCTGATGATGAAGAGGAGGAAGAAGAGACTAAAGAAAACCAAGAACATGTTCATGGAGAGAATTGCAACCATGATCATGATCATGGCCACGACCATGAACACCATGCTCACACCGAGGATAAGAAAACTGGTGCTGATCTTGGAGATCTTGACGCTGATGTTGAAGAGCCACCCAAATGAAGACTTGATTGATTAGTATGTTCTTTAGTTATTGTTTCTAAATCCAGTTCTACTATCGAAAAATTTCTTTATTACTTAAATTTATATCTTTCGACATATCATTTCTCTAATAGAATTAATCATGGGGTTTTGGGGTTTTGGGGTTTTGGGGTTTTGGGG
>CCKQ01018714.1:0-18400 GCA_000751175.1 Stylonychia lemnae
CCCCAAAACCCCAAAACCCCAAAACCCCTTAGATTAAGAATTAAAGATTTTTAATGCAATTGAAATCGATTATAAATTATAAAATATGGGTCAGACTCTAATTTCAAAGCTTCTGTTTTAACCTCCAGTTTCTAGATTCCCAATGAATCCGGATCATCTGTTCTTGCATTCTAAATCAGGTTCAAAGTTACAAGTACTTTTCATCAATAAGAATGCGAAGTATACTATGATATTCAGTCATGGAAATGCAGAGGACATTTATCTTGTTTAAACATGGCTTGAAAGTTACTTCTTGAAAAACGTGCATGTTAATGCAGTTGTTTACGAATACACGGGTTTTGGTGAGAGTAACGGCAAGATTCCTCAAGAATAGTCGCTATACGATGACATTGAAACAGTTTATCTTTACCTCACTGAGAATCTAAATGTCAGCCCAAATAGAATCATTCTCTATGGGAGATCAATTGGTTCTGGACCATCCAGCTTTTTGGCAGAGAAATATGAAGTAGCTGGTGTTATTCTACACTCTCCTATAATGTCTGCCTTAAGAGTTGTTTTTAATCTAAGATTTACCTTACCCTTTGATAAATTTCCAAATATCGACCGCATGCCGAAGATAGACTCCCCTGTATTTATCATTCATGGGCGGAGAGATGAAATAGTACCATTTTACCATGCAGAGGAGTTGTATGCAGCTGCTAAGATCAAATATCCACCTTACTATGTGGAGGGAGCAGGTCACAATAATGTTGAGAAATTTGCATCAGATTACCTAGTCAAAATAAGATAGTTCATTTAATACTTGGATGAATACATCATAGAAAGGTAAAAACTAGAGAATAATGCAGAATATGATAATGAAGGTGAAGGGGATGATACTCTTCTAGCAGACCATAACAACAGAATGTGAAATATGAATATTAATGAAATTAAGATTAATTTATATGTTTAAAATAGCAATCATTATTTCTTATAGAGGTTTCTATTTATCATTCTTCTTTCTGGCAAAGTAGAGCAGTTCCTCTCTTAATCCAAAATCCTGGATAGGAGTTAGGCCCGATAGGAAGAGGAATATTGGTTACTAGGCCTTAACTGAACTCACTGTCTAATCTTTCTCTCAATGCCACTAAATAGAGAGGAGCTGAATAGTACTGTTCTGATGAGTAAGATTTCTCAAAATCTACAGTCTTAATAACTTTGAGATGGAAGTAAGGCATCTCTTAATATAGCTATCTACTTTCACAATCAATAAGTTGATTATGCTCATCGCTCCAATTAGCTCCTTCAATCCAAAGGCCATAAATATAGCACCCATCAGTAGGCTTCTCCACTATTTGCCCTTTGTCGCTTAAGGATCTCCTCATTACTTTATACTCAATACTTAGTAGATCAATCGATATCTTCTCATTTCTAGCTTTCTATTACAAAAGCATCGTAAAGAAACTCTGTTGGTCAAAGAATCCAGGTAGCCAATAGCTGACTGGATGAGTGTTTGTTAACCAATCTCTAATAAATCCTATTCTCTCCTTAAGATTAGCCAAAAACTGCTGAAGTGATTTGAAGCATGGGTAGCTGTATTTATACCATGTTCTGGGTACATATTCATAGGTCAAGGCTCTATATATTTCCTCAAGTACATTATTAATATGAATAACACCTTCAAGAGCCTTCAGAGTATTCTTTAAACTGACATAAATAACTTGCAAAAGCATATTATATCTTTAAATCTCTTTAGTAATCAATGTGTTGATGCAATGATCATATGAAATTGGATACTTTGTTTTGCATAACTCTTCATCCAAAAGCTCAGGTAAATCTTCAATTATCACTTAAATTCTCTTTTTAATGCTTGAATACTTCTAAAGGTTATCATCTTCATTCTAATCAAGCATGTTTGTTGCTTTTATAATTTCTTTGCTCGCGAATTCAAATTCAAACATTCGTTCTAAGAGATTCTTACCTTCGTTTGTTGTTCTCATGAGAGTAGCATTCTCATGAAGCCCAAAAATCTCTGGCCTATCCTAGATTGGGAATTTCGTTATGTGAATTTTATAAAAGCCTAAGTCACCATCTCCAGGGATAAAGTAAATTCCAGAATCTTGAGAGCCTGTAAGCTTGTACATTGGTTCGGTTGTAGTCTTCTCTGATATAAATGTTTATAGAATAGCATTTAGCGTTATTTCGTCTTATTTCTTGATGATTCTTCCACCATAGTTTAATGTCCCAACAAGATATCTAATGAGTTCCAATGGCAGAGGGGTCTTTCTTGTTTGAATTTTCCCAACCAAAGCTTGAAGCTAAATGCTACTTATTAAGAAATCATTTTCTGAGAAATAATAAGGTTGACTCCATCCGATAGGTCCATATCTCAGCCTTTCGCTTACAACTGAATGATATATACATAATGCGAAGAATAGTCTTCTAAATTCACCTTGTCTTCTTGGGCACTTTTGTAAAAATTCATGACTTATTGAATTCAATATCTTTAAAGCATTTTGTCTTATACCCTAGGCTGGTTGAAGTGTGATTTTAGTGCATTATTACAAAAAGCTTACTGGGAAATAATCGACCGGCATGCTAGACAACCATAATCTGAACTTAGAGCTTATTCTGCATCCTTTTAATTCAGGGAACAAATTTATATTTTGATTCTGAGTTGTTGATGATTAAACGTTCGGAATACTTGGATCTCCAGGTCTTTGAGTATCTACCTCAGAATCACTTTAATCTGCTTCATTTAGGTTTTCTTTACGATCTTCTTTGTACATCGTATGAATGAATTTTTCAAGAGTCGGTATCCAATCTGTAACAAGATGCAGATTTTCAAGTAGTAGCCAATTCCCTTAAACAGCAGATCTCAAAATAAGTTGCTGAACTTTGTCATTGATATTACTTCCAAGTGGCATGTATTCAATCTTAATTTATTCTGATTGAATTTGGTACTTTAAAATTTGAAGTTCATTTAGGGTGTTTATTGTTGGACTAAGAATGAATAATATCGGACTGTAGCAATTTGTTTCCTTGTATAATGTTGCGAGATTGAAAACTGGAGGTTCCATGAATCTTGGGTCAAGGACTGATCCCAAAAATCTTTAAACTTCTCTTACTATTCTTTCAGGTCTAAATATCCTTATGATACAAAATCTTAGCAAATCCTTTAGTACCTATGATTTCTTTGTTAGCATTTCTTTTTCAAATCTCACACTTCCAAGTCTAAATTCATGATATTCACCAACTCCAAGCACAAGTGAATCAGCAATGGTTTCTCTGTCATCCTAGAAATTCTTATCATCACCAGCTAACCCTTCTTCTGATTCATAATCTGGATGCTTGTTATCATCATGACCCTCATCTTCGTCTAACCCCCAAATTTTATCATCTATTTTCTCATCCTCTTCGTCAACTTCTTTAATTTCTCTAAGACCAGCTTTTTTCTATTAAATTTTCTTGCTATTGTCTTTCTAGAAATTCGTTTCTTCAGGAGCTTTCATATTCTTTTGCATTTTTAGATCTCTCTCAAAATCATAATCAGCATATGTGCCTGGCATTTAGATATTATCAGTTTCCTTTGCAAATATATACTGATGCCATTAATCTGAGTTATTAAGAATATGGTCCACTATTCCAGGTCTATGGAAAGGTGGAATCTTAGCTAATTTTTCTAAAGCAAGCCATTGCTGCTCTGTTATCCAAGGACATTTCACCTTTCTCTATTTTTCTTCTTCTCTTTTGTACTGTTCTTCTTCATCTTCGTCATCATCTCCTGATTAACTTTGCTCATCTTTATCAAGTTATGATTGAGATTTATTCTATTAAGCTACTTCTTAATGGTCATAGCCTTTAATTTGTGGGCCTTTGATGAAGAATTCAAACAATCTCATATTCAAACAATTTTCACCCTCAAGTATTCTGAATGCTAATAGGAATGTAAATAGAAGTTTATCCTTTTCAAATATTGATTGGCAAACATTTCTATAGAGAGTATAAGTAAAGTTTCTAATGATATCAAGTAGAGGGTCTTGATCTGTATGCTTCTTTTGTTTTACTTCTTCTGTAAAAATATCGATATACCATTTTAGAGAGTATTAATACATAACTTCAATCTTGGACAAATCACTAACCAAGAAATAAAGTAGAGCTGCTCTGTAAGCTGCAGGTGTGTATATGCCTCTAGATTTAAGTATTTTGTTTGATGCCTTATTCACCTTTTAAAGATTTTCTGCTATCTATCGTCCAGTCTTTTTGGAATGATTCAGAGTTTCAATTAGATGTTCATCCGATAGAATTTATTCAATATCATTATGAAGGCAATGAAGTATGTCATTTTCAAGATTCTTGAGTATTCTAATATATTCCAAAGCCTCTTTCTTCATTTTTATAGTTTCTTCCTCAAGTTCACTCTTCTGATTTGATATCACTATGCTTAGCATTTATTCCTCTAAGCCTTCAAGAGTAACGTAGAAATTGACGAAATTTGTGATGACACTAATGTCAGGTCCAAAATGAGGGTTTCTCATTTCTGAAGTAATAAAAAGCTTGAAATTCTTATCTATATCCACCATATGACCGAATAAATTCACAGTGTTAAACCCTCCTTCTTGAACAAAATCTCTTTTTAGTATAGGGTAAAGTACCAAATCAATCTTTTGACCAACATTTTCTATCAAGACTTTCTTTCCAAATTTCATTGCGAATTCAAAGGATTGTACAAAGTTTACATCACTGAAATTCAAGACCTTAAGTTCATTTCCTCCTGTTTGCTTAGTGCCCATCTCTTAAATTTTGATCCATTTGCTAGCTTAATACTAAGGATCAATACAAATGCATTGCTTCTAACATTTCTCCAGAATAATAGCATTGCTGATAGAGAATGAGTCACTTGGGAGTCCATTAAAATTCCACTCTTTTATCTTGATTTAATCTCCAAATACTTTATTGAAATTGAAGTCATCTGAAATTCTGATTCCATAATTCTTTATCATTGACTCCCATTTCTCAACACTTTGTTCTCTATATTTCTAGGTAAACGCGCTTAAATAAGTGATGAATGCTGCACCAAGAAGAACATCTCCTTGAATGGTTAGGAATTTTTTAGCAATCATTCTATTGCAAACTAACCACTTCTGCTTTTCACCACCTAATCCATTTAATAATTTCGTAGCTCTTTCCTTCTTCAATGAGCACTCATCTATTTACTTTTAAAGTATTCTAGTCTCTTATTCTTTTATCTGATGCTCATATTTTAATCTATATAGATTTATAAATCAATATTCATTACTTATCCAAATTGGTTTCTAGTTCTTTGAATTCTATCATTTTGACTTTTATTTGCTCCTCTTTTTCAGCCTTTTATTTTTCTGCATAGAATAGTGCATCTCTCTTAGGTTAAGTTTCTTGATAAATATAATAGTAATTCTTGAGTGCTTAAATCCACATGAATAAACCTATGATAGAAAATATAAGTAAAATCTAGTTATTACCTCTTGCTGCTTTGCATGCTCTGGCTACATTTTCAAAAACAAATTCTGGATTCTCAGTGAGTTCCTCCAATTATCCCATTGAATCCTACAATATATAAGTTTAAGCTTAATTACAGAATCCAAATTAGTGTGATCAAATTGAATGAGGTACTCTTGTAATTTAGGATTTCCAAGAACATGCTTGCTTGTTGCAGCTGCCCAGTAGTCTTTATTATAGCCAAGACCATCCTTAGACTTGAACTTAATTGGTTCTACCTTTAGAAGTATGCATACTGCCTCCATCAGTAACTTGACTGCATTAGGTGGATTTTTCAGAGTTTTGAGCTCATTTATCTCAACCTTAGACAAGTTCTATAGTGCTGCAATGGCTGAGAACAACTCAGGTGTTGCCTTTGCTAGATTGGCCTCGCAATCATTCTTAATCTGTTCTGCTTTCTCCTTTTGTTAGTTCAGCTCTGCCTCTTCCCTCATTAGAATGTCTTTTCTTTTTCCAACCTTTATATGCTAATCTTTTAGGACTTCAAGTATTTTCTCCATTTCAATTTGCTTTTCAATTAGCATGGGTGAATTATTCTCTAATTGCTCTTAGAATTTCTCAACGGAGTCCTAGGTATTCTTTAGTCTTTCAAGACCTGTTTCATATCTTTCCTGTAGTTCCTTTAGATTATTTCTCTTTTATTCAAAAAGCTCCTTATAAGTATTAATAAAGTCTGTGAATGAGTGTGGTGTGATATAGAGATAGTGCTATGTTTCTGCAAAATAATTCTTGGCCATATTAATGGTCTCCATGTGAATGCTGATGGCTATTTCAAGAATAACATCTCTATTAACTACATCCTCTTCCTTCAGTAGAGTCTCCGCAACTTCTTTATACCCTTCTGTTGGCCATGAATCCATCCACACAATAGTTGAGCAGTTTACTATTGACTTGTAATTTCTGATTCTAGATCGAAGATTTGCACCAGTAGGAGTGAAGTTCAAGAGGATTTTCAAGTTTTCTCTACACTTCTACGAAAATTCAGCTAAGATAATCTAGTTGTTGGCAGTATTATTCTTGTCACTATTTATAGATCCAGCTGCTCTCATATTGGTCTAAGATATAATGTTCTCATACTCTTCTTTCGTGAACAGACCTTATATCTCTCCGTTATTCATCAATGTATTGATGTCATCAAGGAAATCTTCTTTGATAATCTCATTATGCTTTAAGTGGAATACAACCTCCTTATGATCAACTCCTGCTAGTTAGAGCATATTCTTTAAATCTTATTGCCAGTCATCTGTTGTATAATTTGCCTCTAATCTGATTTCGTAAAGTTGGAAATTAGCCAAAAAGCAGGCCATCTGTGAAAGTTGATGCTTTCCAGACCCTTCAATACCAATTAATATACCATGTGAGAATGGCTGCTTGATAAGTCTATGAATCTTGATAAGAAATTCCACAAGAAATTCGAAAAGTACTACATTGATCTTAGATCTCTTATGGATTTCATTATACTCCTGCAAATACTTTCTCAAGTTCTAAGTAGTCTCTTTCATATCTTCTACTTCTACATACATTCCGTCTTTGCCTTTGTTGAAAGAACAGAAGAATGGATATCCGATTTTCTTAGAAAGCTTATTCTTTCCTAGTTTGAAGTGCTTTCTTGCTACCTCATTGAACTTTCCAAATAGTATCTTCTTATCTCCGTAATCTGAAATTCTATCGCATAATGTTCTCCAAGATTCGTGGATCCATAGTTTAGCTAATTCAAATTCTGATTTGAGATAAACTGGTTCTACTTCAGCCATTCCATAGATTATTTTGAACATATGTCTTGTGTTGAATATGTATAGGAACTTGGATGGAGTTGGTTTTACATGCCTTTCAAAGTATGCATATAGATCTAAGGTTGCTTTAATTACTGAAGTTATTGGGACTCCTTAAATGGGCTATGGCCAGTTTACTGTGAAGTTATCTAAAATTTAGCTGAACAGGGAGACATAATGTCTCTCGTCCATATTTACAGTTCCAAGGTAAGACCAATGCCATTCGTTTCTCATGGCAATTGCATTCTTGTGAGATTCATAAACAGTGACACAAGATAAGAACTATATGTCCTCTATTCTCTTGAAATCAAGAGATTTGTGATCGTACCAGCCTTAGAAATCAAACCATTAACGAAGAAGCTCATTGGCAGATTGAATTCCATAATCGTCCTTGAAAGGCATCATTAAATCATCGATGAAGAAGACATATCTATGTGTGAATGGAGGTCCGTAAACACCTTTTCTTCTCCTCTCTAGTCTTGAATCTATGAAGTGCTATGTCTTCTCTGCATTAGAGTTGTTTGAGAATACAATTGATGAGCATTTGTACTTGGGAGAAATATTTGGAAGTTACTTGAAAATCACTTCTCTTGTCAGCCAAGATTTACCAGATCCAGTTGGGCCAATGAGAAGTAGATTATTTTTGCAAATGATGTTTGCTTCTATTATGTAACCCAACCTTATTGTTTCAATAGTTGGAATGAACTTGTTAAAGAATGAGCCCTTCTTCTTGAACTTGCTATCTTCATCTCCAAAACCTTTCATTGAGTTCTTTAACTAGTCCCAATGAGTCCAAGAATTAGTTTCCAGATCAAAGAATATTTCAAACAAGCTATAACTCTGCGGCAATGCACATAAGAAGTAGGGTGGCTTTTCTGGCTCTTTAAAGTCGCCAGTGGGCTCATAAGAATTGATAGGTTCGTTTTTACTCTTGCCCAGTCCTCCAGGTCCTTACTTCTTTACCATTTTACTTTTAAGCTAAGCAATAGTAGAGATCTCTTCGGTGTTGCAAAGTATTTTCCCTCTTATTTATCTGTCAAACTCTTTTCTTAAGTTGATCTTAAGAATAGACCCAAATGACCACACTAAACTGAATAAGAAGAAACTTTGAATCCACATGTTTTTATTCCTCTATAACACATTACTTAATATATTGACTTACCAATGCATTCTAGAATCTAGTCTCTACATCTGCATATTGAACATGATAGGATCTTTTGCCTAACACATTAGTCATCTTGTTAGTCATTTGAACTGCAGTCTCTTCATTCTAAGTCTCATTGAATATAGTAAAGGCAGCAGCATTATTGGAGTTAAACTTATCACTTCTGTAATCATTTATGAGCGAGTCCATGTATCTGCAGAAATTCTTTATTGCCCATTTCTGTGACACTGGGTAAATCTATAATAGAGTGTAATTATGAAATTAAGATTAATACCAGATTAGTCTGATGAATGAAGTTTTCTAAAATGTCAGGGATGAAGTAATTGCAGAGTTAGTCTATTTCAGGACAGCATTCCTCAAGGAAGCTGGGCAAAGACTTTATCCATTTGTTGATGATTGCTTTCAAAGGAATTATTTCGTCTTTCATGTAGATCATCGCACATCTTGATATTGTTGCTGGAGTGCAGTTAGTCAAATCTTCAGCCTCAATGATTATAGTCATAAGTCCAGTCATCTTGATTGTTTCTCCTGTGCTCAGAGTTAGCTTTTTGTTATCATCCATTACTGAATTTAGATTTTCAACCCAAACTGGATCTATAGGGCCATCGAATGTTATCCACTTTCTTCTTTCACTGATATCAGTAGAGCAGTTTCTCATAACATTAGCCATTATACCGTCGTTCCAGTCATGACTTACTTCATCATAGGTGCCCATCAGCTGTCCCATATTGATGCTTTTTGGATTGATTGTATACGTTACTACTCCTTTATTTCTACACTGAGCTTTGAGCATCTTGATTTCTTCTGCTGTGAGATCAATGCTTGTCTTCTTTTCCAGCTCAATTTCGTCAAATGATGACTCTTAGTTAGCGATACCTAATCTCTTTGCCTTTTTTAGCTTGTACTGCTGAATCCTTTCATCTAACTCATTATCCCTTGACTTATTTAGTGTGTCTTGCAAAGCTTAGATTCCAGTGGTTTTGCCAGTCATTGTAGATCCGACTATCATTACTCCGTGTCTCACCATTACACTATCGTAAAGATGCAAGATTCTCTGCACTATCTCCCCAGTCACTTGGAAGCTCTTCTGGTTAAGTACTTGTTCCACCAGGTTCTTAAGTGATCCGTACTTGACTTAGGACTGAAGCGTCTTTGGGAATATATCATCGGTGATTCCTCTGAAAATGATAGTATCAGTTTGGTGAAGTTTAGGCACATTAGTATCATTTATGGCTCTGAGAACTATGAACTCTTCTATTTTCTCTTCATCCTCAATAGCCTACTCTTCATCAATTCCTAGTATTTTCATGAGTTTTCTAGTCTGCTTAGCCTCGTCCTTATGCTCAGCGATAAATTCAAGTCTCTTGAGCATCATCTTCTCAACATTACCTCGAATGAGCTTCTTTCTCTCATTCGAATACTTTTGGCAGCTCTTTTGATTCCTGGTATATAGGATTTAGAAATCCAAATACAACGAGTCTCTACCTTTATCTTCTTCGTTGTCTGAGGAGTCAAAAGCAAGGGAATCTTCATCATCATTGTCACTGCTTATAATTGGGCCTGTTTTCTTTAGTGCAGGCTTTTCTCTTTTGAAAAATCTATGATTATAGTTATTACTGAGTTCATCACTTTAAGCTGATAGTTTCCTCTCAAATTGTGCTGCATGAGTTGTTTCCAAGCTAGACTCAGATAACTTTTTATTTATCATAGTAATCTTTTTCATAAGAGTCTTGTTGATCTAATTATTTTTAGCTTATTTCTAAGGGTTGGCTTGCTTAATACTCTTCTTTTTCTTCTTTTTTGCCTTTTTCTTGTTGTCAATTGTAATTGTGGAGTCATTCTTTCTATTCAACGTGCTTATGTCTCCGTCATCCGAAATATCCTTCTTCTTATTTTTCTTTCCTTCCTTTATCTTAAAGTCAGGCTCAATCACTCCTGAGGCTTTCAGTTTCATAAGCCCTGCTATTTGAAGGACAATCTTGATACTTCTAAGTCCAAAGTCATAATGGATTTGGTTGCTTAACTATTACTTAGCGAGGTTAAATGCTCTCACTATCTTTCTAGCCAATGATTTGGCTTGCAAGAATCCAAAGCCATAAAGCAAAATCTCAGAAATCAATACTGAGTCAGGCACAATCATTGCAACTGGTCTGAATAGTGACTTCAGATTATCTGGCAGTTCAGTTCTTCCAATATATTGAGGATTCATTGTGATGAATATGGCACAATCCTTGTTGAATTAAATTGGAGTCTCCTCAAATACAAGCTCAGTCCTATTTTCCCTAATAGCACCTTAGATTATAATGATGATTTGAGATATCACTGATAAAACTGATAAGTCGATTCTGTTGAATTCATCAAAGCAACTCCAAGCTCCACTTGTTGCCAATCCTTTGAAAAATTTAGTCATGGCGATATAGTTCAGTGAGCTTGAACAGTTAAACACAAAACATTGCTTTGCTAAACATTTTGAAAGATCCTTGGTTGTTTCAGTCTTTCCTGTGCCGACTGGTCCTTCTGGCGATCCACCATAATTGTAATGTAGAGCCATAAAGAGAGATCTGTAGCATCTATCAGTCAATGGCGTTATTACAATTCTCTAAGTGTTTCCTAGATACTCATACCCATATGGTCTTCTGGCATCGATCATACTCACATGAAGAGTGTAAACTTCTTGGTTCTTAAATGAAGAAAGCTCCTGTTCCCTATCTTAGAGTTTGAACATGTCCAAAGCAGATGGCTTTTGTAAAGTTTACTTTGACGGACTAATAGTAGCTTTTGATCTATAACTTTGCTTGCTGATTGACGATTTTGATGACTTTAGTGATTTTTATGATTTATCACTTGTCTTGCTCTTCATACTATCTTAATGCCTTAGTTACGAATTAGATTATTCACTTGGTTGTACGTTCCCAAGCCTATCAAGATTTATTGTAGTATTTTGCTTGAAATCCATTCTACTGCTACTGGTCATGCCTAGGGGCTTATTGACTTAAAGTTGATATTCATACTTCATAATTACATTCCAGAGGAAGTCAGTTGAATATCTGATATCTGAATCTATCATTTACTTTAGAGTGTCTCTTGCATGCACTCTATTTGTTAGCAGACTTGAAATTGTTGTCCTAGTGTTGTAATCTAGTTTTGTTCTGATCATTTTAGTCAAAGTCTCTATTTCAAATAGAATTTGCTTTAGAACATCTTTTAGTCTGTGAGGTTCTTAATTGTTGAATATGTCAGTAAGAGTCTCAGTCAAAATGATATTCATGACAACAACGACAACTTGCCCTTACCAAGATTTTACCCAACTCTCAAAGTCTCTCATTCTAACGTCAACCACTGATTGATGAATAACATACTTTACTGACTCCTTCATTTCATACTCAAGAGTCTTCAACCAGTTTTCTGCACTTTCTGTTGCTTCAATATTATTCCTAAGCGCAATATATTCTTCTTCTTTACTATAAATGCCACTTATTTCTCCATTAGGCAGGAATCCTAAGTAATCTATGCCCTCAAAGATTTTATTAAGAAACTTTTGAACGTTTCTAGGCTCCCTCATCTAGCCTAGAATTTCGATGATTTCTTCGTTTGACAAGAAGTAGAATCTTGCAAAGTACTCTCTCTTTGATTCCAAATAAACTGAAAGACCTTTAGTTATATTCTCGAATTCTTTGTTGACATACTAAAGCTAAGTGATAAGTCCATCTTTTCTGCAATATCTCTGAACACCTGGGTCAATATTAATGTTCGATATTTCTCTTTTGTAGAAAGCGTCAAGTGATTAGAATTTCTAAGATTCATTCATCATTTGCTTAGCAATGTCCTACTATTGGAAAATTGGTTCAAGATAAATCCAACTTTTCTGTGCCTTGACCCATTCATCTAAGACATCCACAATAATTTTCAATTCTTTTTCGACTCTCATTATCTTATCAATGAAATGCTTAGCGTATTGGTTTGATTTTAAAGCTAAAATTTTAATGGATGACTCTTCGAATGCAGTGATTAAGTCATCTATGCCTTTAATAATGCAAGTATTTGTCTCTTTGTACTTAATGGGCTAGAATTCAAGAATTCTTAGTTCGTGATCTAAGGCATCTAAGGTTGTCTTAATGGCGTATTCTTTAATTGCTATCTCGCTCACTCCCTTAATAATGTCAAGTTTAGTGCCCTCATACATCTTTCTGTCAATCAGTTTTTGTAAAGTAAGGTTTTGAGGCTCAACATCGAAGCCAAGCTATTTAGAGAGCATTACCCAATGTCTCTTTTCTAGGCCTTTTGACCTAAGAGCTGAGATCATAGGCATATAATCTTTGAATTTTTCCAACTCTTGAATAAGATAGTTAAGCATGGCCATTGGTTCTTGATATTAACTAATGTGAGTCTTTGAAACTCTGGTAAGTTGCTTCCACCATTCATTGATACTATCTTCCATTTAATCACTATTCAACTCATAAAAGCTTCCATAAAGCCAGGCTATTAAATTAATAAATTCTTAATTTACTTTCATAAACTCTAGTGTAGTTTGAAGCAATACTCCAAAGATTAACGAATGGTTTTATCTCATTTTATAAACTCTGGATTGATGAGAACTTAGTTATTCTCATATTCAGCAATTTTTCTCTCCTGTTAATAATGTCGCAATCTTGCTCAGTGGTTTCAAGATCTTGCTTAAGTCTTTCCATCTTCTCAGACACTAATAAGGAATTTATGAAATTAAGATTAATAGATACTTTCAACAATCACATGAGGGACAAACAATTGTTCATCATCCTTAGTCTTGCTACTTTTAGCAATAGAGTCAGTGATAGTTTGAGTGACCGGCGATTACTATCCACTAGTTGGGTTTGTTGTTGCTGGCAAAGTTGGAGTTTTTTACTTGGATCTCAATACATTCATTTTCGCTGCTTATTCTTTTAGCTCATCTGGATAATTAATCTAGGGATTTGATGGCTACTTCAAGCCAACATTCTTGAAATAGTCTAATTCATCTCTGAAGCTATTTATCTGATTCATGATTTTCTCTTTTTCTCTATTCATCTACTCACTTAGCCTATTTCTCTCGTTCTCTAAGTTTTATTTTCTCTTGAACAACAACGTCCTCAGTCTGTTAGGATAGCTGAATAAATTTAGATATTTCATGAAATCTGAGTCCATTAGTCTCAACGACAAAGTATCAATGAAATCCTTCCTATTCTTTATCACATCTAAAAAGTTCTCTAGTTCATCCATTAAGTCATCTGGCTTCTGAATTTTGTCTATATAATCAATTAGGTGTATGACTTCGTCAATCGTCTCCACCTCCTCAGTAGATTTTCTCTCTATGACTTCAAACTAGTTGAATAGGTTATTCATTTTGCTAAGGAAGTCAGATACCACATACTTAGACAGGTTATTAATCAATTTTTCAAGATGCTTCTTGACTATTTGCTTGAAAGAACTACAATCCAGAGCTACGATTCCAAAATCATATACGTTTTCTACACTTAGCTGTACATCCCAGTAGACTTCTCTCAATTCCTGAAATTTGACTGTGTATACTTCCTCAGAGACTTCAATGTTCTTGTAAGCATCCTGCATTAGTTTTTATTCTCTATTTTGATGATCTTGAGCGCTCTTATCTTGATTGACATTAATTTTACTCTCTTCATCAGATTCAGTTCCTGATCCAGAATTTTGCTCCTCATAACTTCTTTTTTTCATTTCAAAAATTAGGCTGTCGAAGTTGAGTTATAAGTAGACTAAATATTTTTGGAGCTTTGAGACTCTCTAGTCTGGCTTAGTCTTCATATTATCAATTATGATGTTTATCATTCTGATTAAGTGTTCAAATTTCTCGTCTTTTTCGACATCTGGCTGCCTTAATGTATTTTTCTTTAACTTAAGCTATGGCACTACCATTTCATCTATTCTTCTAATACGAGAAACTGAATTCACGAAGAGATCTATCAAACCATTGAAATCAATCCAGACATCTCCTAGCAAGGGCTTTGTAGTAATCTCATAGTCTCTATGAACTGGTGATTGTTGATCCACAGGTTTTTAACTCTCATTAAATATCACTTGCCTTTTATTGGGGTTTATTTCTGATGGTTTTGATTCGTTCTTAATAATGACTGGTTAGATAATGGATTTCTTAACTTTCACTTCCACTCTAATCATAGGGTGAGAATTCATCAAGACCTTAAAGTAATCATAATAGTATTGTTGATATTGCGATGAATTCCTG
The DNA here is from genome assembly GCA_000751175.1 of Stylonychia lemnae. Lineage (NCBI taxonomy): Eukaryota > Ciliophora > Spirotrichea > Sporadotrichida > Oxytrichidae > Stylonychia > Stylonychia lemnae. The sequence goes on from CCKQ01018714.1 coordinate 14,687, forward strand.
AAATGAGCATCTCTGATAGCAAACTGAAGTAGGAATTGCAGATAGTTTTCCAGTGTTTGTTAAAGTTTATCATAGAGGTTCTTCTCTTAGAATAGTCTTATTAGTTCAAAAAGCTTTAAGACATAAGGATTTAATGTCTTTCTTGAGACGTCTCTGCTATTTTAGTCAAACTCTTTATCTACTATCTTTTCGACTTTCTTAGCAATATTTTCAGTCCACCTTACTTCTAGAGTCTCTTTAAATCTTCTTGCAATTATTCTCTGACTCTTGATGAAGTTTTACATTTAGACAGGGAAGAATCTTAACTTTTGTTTGTACTTCTCCATTGATTTACCAGCAAACTCCTCTTAACTTAGAACGTATACCAATAGATTCTATTGGATCGGGAAATCGAAAATAGGAGTCTTTGTCACAATTTCTTCGTTTTGGCTGATTAGGAATTGTATAGCATCAATAAAGCTTCTTTTACCGACAATAGCATAATCCTGAAGTATCAGCCTTGCATCATTCCTGTTAAGCATCTTTTCAAGCTTTTTGCCATTTTCCTCGTACGCCTTCAATGCAAAATGTGGAGCTTTTTTCTTTTAAGCAGCCTCAAAATCTTCCTCAATTTTGTACTAAGCAACTATTCTAGTAATAAATGGATCTCCTGTTTAGCTGTAAATTATAGATTTCAAAACTGAGAAGACGAACAATGCTTCAACCTAGATGACTAAAAGACTCACTCTTTCTTAGTCATATTTGGAAAGGTCAATTACTAATCTCTTCTTTATATTCTTCTTGAATTTCCTTGGAAGTTTGATGTAGTCATATTTCTTGGCAAGCTCATTAATGAAAAGTCTCTCTGCTAAAAGCTTGCTTTATGCCTCTTTTCTCAAGTTAATAGCCTGTACTCTTCTGAGCTCAATCTGCTCTTTTGATTCGTAGTCTACAAAGTGAAGGTTCAATCTGCCTGCATATTTTTAGAGTGTTTTTCCTTGAGATTGAAATTCAATTAAGAATTTCTTCTTCTCAGTGTTATATTCTAGCACTCTTGCATCTGTCTCTTCCTTTGATCCATTCAAATGAAAGTAGTAAGATTTAGCCCTTAAAGGGGATTTGTTAATTCTCTTACGATCATCAATTCTTTTTCTTATAATTTCATTTTCTGATAGGAAATCATCAAAAAGTTCTAATGGCAATCTATCTGCAGATAGGGTTTATTTTTCTAAATGAGTCAAGAAATCCTTTGTAAGCTCAATTATCATCTTAACTTTAGTCTTTGAGTCTGGATTTTATAAGCAGAACTCTATTTTCCTTTAAAAATCATGGGCCTTGTCCTTGAACACATTCCTAGCTTTTAAGTGGCCATAAGGATCTTCTGATGGATTCATAGTTGAAATGACACTTCCTTTCCCAGGCTTTGACTCTAGAGTTGAAACTTATTTGCTTTTTTGTTCAATTGAAGTTCCCATCATCTATTCCATATACATTTAGTGTGATGGTTTCATTTTCATAATCATCTCATTTTCAATCTCCAATGAATCACTTGAAGCTTGATTGAAAATCTTGCTCACTGATTGATCTCTTTTTAGTAAGTCACCATAGTCTGTTCTTTATCCTTAAGCATTTACTTTCTTTGGCAAATCTGGCTTTATCCAGGAAGCAAGAATATCCTTGAAGTTAGCTTCAACTAAGTCTATACCATTTTCAACATCGAACTCATGAGCCTCATCCTCTGGTGTCACAGTCAGTTCATTCTTATTAAAAGATTTCGAATATTTAGGCTGAGTGATGAAATTAGAGTAGCTCTCTTCTTATAGACTCACTTCTTTACTTATGAATTTTTAAGTTGCTGAAGGTTTACTGCGCTCTGCCTAGCTCAATATGTTGCTCTAATCATTCCATGGCATCTGATTTGTTGGAGATACTTTTGTGGAGAAATGATACGTATTTGGTGTTAAGATAGAATTTGAAACTCTTATTGGAGATTACGGAGCAGTATGGGTTTATTCAAATGGATTTTGATTTCTTTTAGGGGAACTAGGCTAAGTCTAAGTAGTCGGTAAGAAAAATTCCCTCTTCTATTTTTGAATCAGTCTGTAGTTTTTTATGACATATTCATTTTGATTTTATTGTTGTTTGAGCTGAGACTCGTTAATTTAGATCTATGAATCTTCAAATTTGGTCCTCTTTGACTCTAAATTGCTCTCATAATTATTTTTTTTCTTGTCATAATCTAGTAAGTCTGTGATATGAAAACCTTATACTGTACTCTTATTAGCTTCTTCTTATATTGGCTGATTACTAACCTAGCTTTAATTAATTTAATTTCGCTTCTAAAAGGCATTAATCAGAGTCTCTGGAATTTTTATCTAACTCTTTGCTCTAACTTAATGGTCAGCTTTTTGCTAAGTTGGATGATAACTGTTCTTCAACAATCTGTGTTATTTTTCAATTAGAGGTTGATTATCATTTGAATTTTGACCAAGCAGGATACTATAATTTAAATTTCTCATTTAATCTTGATTCATGCTCACATCAAGTACTTATTTTAGTACAGAGCTCTTATTCTATCTGGTGCTTTGATGTGCTCTTTCCATAGCATAGTCTTTGTATGCTAGCAGATCTCCAATATTCTTTCCATCTTTTCTATAAGGATTTGGCTGTCCTTTTTTGAGGTCAATTAAATTGAGAGTCGCATTCTTTGTGCTCTGGGAAACTTAAATACTTTGCTACTGTTCAAACTCTTTTCTAGCTAGTAATTCGTAGATTCCAGCCGTGTTATTTGCTATAAACTCCATCTACTATGTCGCGAATAAGCCAGAAGGAGTTTGAGTGTTCCTCAGTATTTCATTTTTAAGAAGAGTCTTAGGATCTGATCCAGCAATATAGCTCAGATTTTAGTTGCTGTGAGAATAGTCTTCAATTCCGTAATTGTTTTAATTGTTAGAGGATATCTCAAGTACTTAGCCTAGTTAGTCTGTCAGTTACTTATTATATTTCTTATGTCTACTTGCACGAGTATCATGTTGCTCAATTCTGTTACCTTGCTTTATTTATCCATCTTGATTCGGTGAGTGATTGGCGCTACTGTATCTGCCGCCATTCACGACTATCTGAGCGAGCAATGATGATGGGGTTCTCAATTCTTTTCCTCCGCTGGTGACTGTTTATATTCCAGATAACTAAGTTCTCATATCTGGCAAAAGCAATGATGTGTTATTATTTTTCCGTATTTTATCTTTCACGACCTCTTCAATGCTGACATTTTTGCTTTAGTTTTAACTCATGATTGCTCCACCAAGCACTGAGAATACAGGCTGCTGTTACTTTCTGCCTTTTTACTTATCTTTTTTCTATTGCATATATCCGTAATTTGTATTATTGTTGTTCAGAAAATTCATGTAGGAGTCCTTGGTGTCATTTCCTGAATTCAAATTATTTTGCGGTCTATATGATGTATTCTGATTTTGTAGTTTTATTTTCTATGAGTCATTTAAACTAGTTCTGACCTCATTATTCCTCGCGCCTTTGTCCTTGTCTATCTCGATTTATATCAGAAACTTGCTTTACTAAGCCTCTGAGTTTGCGTTAGAGGCAAGCTTAAATTCGCTTTCCTCTATTTTACTCTTAGAACTCATCTTTTTAAATTTAAATATGTTTATTTTATTTATTCACCCAATACATTTAATATTCTGATTGATGGGGTTTTGGGGTTTTGGGGTTTTGGGG
>CCKQ01018750.1:0-14050 GCA_000751175.1 Stylonychia lemnae
CCCCAAAACCCCAAAACCCCAAAACCCCAAAACCCCAGGCTGATTGATTTAATCATTCTAATAAAGTTAAATTATTAAAATTGGAATTAACTATATCCTGAATTTAGATTAAACTTAAAGAAAGGCTAGGAATTGTTACCTGTCTAAACACATTTCAATCATTTAGCATAGATAGCAAGGCAGTACCTCTTAGAGTCCAATGCTCAGGAGATTCGTTCTCTGAGCAAGGCACATCAATGGCTAAGATGAAGTTAGTGGATTGACCAGTAGTTGATAGCACTCCAGCTCTTACAGAGGTCTTATAAACTGGGCACTTATAATCGTTCTCCTCGATATCAGAAACATTCTTCTTGGGTTGATCACTCTTGGCTAGTTCTTTCGGCAGGAAATGAATGATCGGCATAACAGAGTTCATCTCTCCAGGTAACTACTCCTCAAGACATTATCTATCAAATGACCATCTTGCGCCTTCTATAAACAATCCATAGACGTAAATACCATCATCTGGACCCTTTGTTATCTCCTCGGGTTGAGTTTGTTGCAAGACTTTAAACTTGAACTAGAGCAAGTCAATAGCTTTGAGATGCTTTCTGGCATAGGTTTGCAATGTTCCAGTCATAAAACCGTGAGGGAAGAAAAATCCAGAAAGCCAATAGCAATTAGGATGACCGTGCTTCATCCAGCTTCTCATGAATTCCACTCTCAAATTCAAATCTTTGATCCAAGAAGCCAAGGACTTCAAAGATGGATAAGCCATTTCAGACCAGTTAGGAGGCACTTAGTTTTTCATCAGGGCTGTATACATAAGATCAAGCTCGGGACTCATGATAACAAGACCTTTGATCGCTTTCATTAGCGATGATAGACTTGAAGCCATCTTATTCAATAGTCTGTTGTACCTTTCAACTTCTTAAAGCAAAACTGTACTTAAGCAATGGAGCAGACCCTTGTTATTTGGTTTAAAGATATCTTTGGCATGATCATCTCTATCTATGAGCTGAGGTAGATTAGCTTCTAATTCCTCTGCTTGCTCAAAAATGACATCGTCACTGCTTTTACCGCCGGAAGTAGTAACCACTCTTGGCTACACATTCAGAATTGTAGTCAGAATCTTTTCACTTTCTTATTATTAGAATGCAATATTGGCATTCTAGTGCATTCCGAACACCTCTGGTTCTTCAGTTGAGGGTAGCGTCTCGATATATTGCTGGATCTCCTCGAGTTTACTATGAGTTGGAACATAATAGATTCCTGATGAGGACAATGTGAAACCCTCTGTCAAAATGTCATCAGTGTAATATCGCTACAAGATATTAAGCAGTAAGACTCTGTCCCAGTCATCAGTGACTCTTCCTCCATAGTTAATTTGGCCTGTCATAAACTTCATTGCATCCCAAGGTATTTCCTCTGAATCGATCAAAAAGTTCTTTAACATAGTGACAGATGTGACTAGATCGGAGTCATTAAATTCGTAACGGATGTTCCAGCCAAGAGGACCAAACTTTCTTCTCTCTTGCACATTAGAATGGAAAAAGCAGAGTCCAAATAGCAATCTCTTCCAAGGAGTCTAGTTGTCTATTCCTTTTTAAGAATTAGTAGAAATGCAAGACTCATATAACTCCTCTGTTATCAAGTTATTGTAAGATCTCTTCAAGTTGGCTTTAATTCCTCTTGGCGGTTCAGTAGTCATCTTTAAGCCATTTTAGAGAATAGCTGCTGGGAAGTAATCTGCTGGCATTGATGTCATGATAAGCCTAAAATCTTCGTGGATTTGCTTTTCCTCATCTCTGAACTTCTCGCAGATAACTTCAAGACTTGGCATCCAAGATTTAAACAAATGGCAATTTTAAAGGAGGACCCAGTAACCTTCTCTTTTACCTCTATCAATCATATCTTAAGCTTGTAATTCTTGCCCTTGACCAAGGGATTTATATAAAAATCTCTCATAGTAATTACTTTTGTGAGCGAATTGGATGACCTCCCAAGTAGGATCAGCACCTTAACTTAGTACAAAAATTATAGGTGTTTTCTTATCAGAATCAGCAAACAAAGCATCCATTGTTGCAATTGGACTCTCAGAATATAACTTGCCAAGCTCGATTTCAACATACTTTTAAAATGCAAACATAAGTTTTTCTGGCTTAAAGATTTTGAGTATCAGTAACTTATCGAAAGCCGAGAGTGAATTGCTGTAATTGCATGGCATATTTTCAAGATAAAACTCTTCCTCATTAAGCACGTAATTTTCCCAAGCCTCAACGTGATTTTTAACATTATCACAAAGTCCTTTGAAAGGATCAGGTACATTTTACTAAAGACAATATGCTATGTCCCAGCAAGTTTCAGTAATGAAGTGATTTGAACCATCTGGTCTTAATGGCTAATCAGATTTGTTAAACAAACCTGCACCTCTGAGTAAGTAATTCCAACTGATTTCATTGATCTATTTAGCTTACCTCTTAATTGATGTACATATTAAGAATGAATATATCAGTTTATGGGCTTCGAATAGACCTCTGCAAATATTAACATAGAGCATTTTTGTAATACTATTCTTCAAAGCTTCTATTCTATCCTCAAGTTTTTCGCATGACGGTGTTTGCACAATAGCATCATTGAAGAGTTTCTTGACATAAACTAATGAGTTTTGATACATTGGATCGATTGCTGCAAGATCACTTATGACGAAATAGAGGATACTACCTCTTACGGATACATCAATATATGAGTTACGGGTTTCATTAATTTGAACTTCTACTAATTCTGCTTCAATCAGACTTTCTGCTATGATCTTACTCTTAGTTTTTGAAATCTCTAAAGTATCTATTAGATCTTAGTTATCGAGGATAGTATCTTGGTTGCTTTCAGCTAAATCCTTCAAAATTTTATTTTCAAGTCTCTTAATCTCATTCTTACTATTGGCTATTTCCATGACCAACTTATCTCTCTTTTCTTCAACTTCTGGTGCTTCATTAATAACAACATCAGCTCTAAGCTGCTCTTCAAGACCAGCAAATGTGACAGTGAAGTTTATAACAGTAAGCTTGATACAGATTTCTGGTAGATAATGAGGGTTAGGCAGTTTGGTAGTAATAAATAATCTGAATCTTCTATCATAAATTAATGGCTTATCTCCAAAGTTTATTTTTTCAAGTCCCTCATCCTTGTAAATAGACTTGGTGAGTACAGAATCAAGACCTGGATCAAGCTCTTCACCAACATCCTCAATCAAGACGGTATAGCCATGGACTATAGCTTATTCCATTTCCTTTTAGTAGGAGTTACCATCACTAAGCTTAATGACTTTAAGTCCAGTTTCTCTGTGCATTTTCTTTATCCAAGTATTTGCCTGAGTTTAAGGATCTATCATAAGAGGCCATCTTTGAGCTATTTTTACAATGTTATTTTGATATATGAAACTTACTCTTAGTTGAAAGAATACCATTATCAATTGAGACGGAATCTGATGGCAAGCTGCAAATATTCCAGTTTCTGATCTCAACAGGACTACCAAGAGTATAGACTAGAGAGTATTTATCTGAAGATGGAATCTTAAATTCTGAACAAAGGTGCGTCCATTGTTCTATCAGGAAATCTCTGTATAAGCCCTAAATTCAAAGTTATAATCTAATGATAATTTACAGTAAATGGCCCCATATAACTGATTGAAGATGCTGCAATGAATACATTACCAATAAGTTGTTCACTTTCTTTCTAAAGTTCATCAACAGTAACCAACCATCTTTCACCTTCGTCTCCAAGAAGTCCAATTAATTTGCCTGCATTAATCAACCTCCTTTCACAAGTGACCTTATCATTGTTTAGCTATTCTATATATGCTTGAATCTTGGCAAAAGTTTCTTCCAGATTTAAGATGTCAGCTTGAATTCTCGCTAATTCATTTTTCTTTACAGCAACATCAGCTTCTGCGATTCTAAGTTTTTCCATTAGTTCCCTCTATCTCATTTCTCTTGGATAAACAGTTTTCCATGCTTCAGCATATTCATATGTAGCTTTAGCCCATTTTGCTAGAGCTCCTGCGACTTAACTTTTCTTTCCCATTTCAATAGGGTTAAACGGATCCTTGTCATTGTAAAGTAGTGCCTTAATTTTAGTCAATATTTGTGGTGATATTTTTTGCTTCTCAAAAGTCTTGAGCTTATCCAAGAATTTAATATCAGATAAAATAGTCTTAGCCCAATTCCATTCATAATCTGCCTTAACATTGTGCCCAAGGAAGGTGAATACTGCTCTTAGAACTTATACGACAACTGCTGGAGGGTTGGAGAATGATTTTACCTCAGTGATACTGTCCTTTGTTAGTTCATTAACTGCTCGCTCAGCATCTTCTAATGCCGGCCTACACCTTGCTAACTCCTCCTCATTATCTCTTCTTAAGGCATCTATCTGTTATGCCTCAAGTTGCACAATAGCGGATTCTTCTTCTACAACAATTTCCTTTTCACCCGCAATCACCTTACTCTCTTTAATTTACTTTGCTTTCTCTTGAGCATTAATATTTTCTTCTTCAAGTTTAGGGATCAACACAGCAAGACTGACTTAAAGTCCAGCAATTTATTCATTGGTCGTCTTAAGCTTCTGGACTCCGTTAGATAATCTGTAGATGTTTTCTCTAAATTCCTTCTTCTTTTCTGTTAGTTATTATAGATATAGGTTAATGCCATCTAAATAACTCTTGGGTGTGATGTAAACTTTTCTCCTCAATTCATCATAGAAACGATCTGACATCTTTTCAACACTTTTATGCACTCTCATAAACATCTCGGATAACTTTGTTCTCAGAGTTTCTTCTGTACCGTCAATAGTTGATAGGAATTTCCTGGACACATTTAGCAAAGCATCTTCAGGCCAATTATCAAACCAGTCGAGAGTACAGCAATTAACAAGAGATGGGAATTTACGGCATCTGATTCTCAATTAATCACCTACAGGCGACATGCACAGTATAATGTGGAAATTATCTCTAACTCTTTCTATGAAGGTCTGATAAATATAGTCCTTAGTTGTTGGTCTCTTCATTTGAATTAGCACCTTTTCAAGAGATGATGCCATTCTCTCAAAGTCTTCCTTTTAATACAAATTTGTAATTTCTCCAGTATTAAGAATGTTATTAATATCTTCAAGGAAGGTTTCATACATGATTTGGTTATCGGTCATTAAGAACGTATTAGGAATAGCATCACAGCCAGAATTTAGCATTTAGACTTTCAAGTCCTCTCTAAAATGTATTGGCTTGTAATTCTTTGACAGTTTAATCTAAAAGCATTTATACTCTAACATGAAAGAGCAAAGACGAGTTAGACTTTATTTACCACAACCTGATACTCCAATAAGCATAGCATTACCTCTTGGCTGTCTTAGTATTCTAGATATTCTGCAAATATGATTAATAGCATCCTCAAAAAATACTAGGTCCATTTTTGTTGGGATAGAAATGTTGTAGTCCATCAATTTATCTTCTAACATTTTGAATAGCTTATTTTTATCTGTAATTTCTTCATAAAGCTTATCTTCTGAGTCAAGTCTCAAGACCATTGAGAATATAATTTGGTTTTTGCCCTCAAAAATATCTTCTGGCTTCCAATTCACTTTAAATTTACTCTTTATCAAATCGCCGATCAATTCTCTAAAGAATTATCTATCTTCTTCATTAATAAGTCTATCATTAAATACTCTGCTGCACTCATGGATCCATAATCTGGTAAAGACATCAGGGTTTGCCACAGAAGTAGTCTTTGTCATAAGCATTCCTTGGAACACTTTAGCAACATCTCTCAAATTGAATGTGTAATGGAACTTAGCAGGAATAGGCAACAGACCTTTGGTAATTTAAGTATACATATCGATGGTTGCTGACACAGCAATACTACCGCACTTTCTCACACTGTCAGAGAAATGATTAGCCACTAAGAACTCTCGAATGATATTTTCAAAAATAACTCTCATAGAATCTTCCGATGGGTCAGGAACATTAAGAATGTGGAAATATCTCATAAATCTAGGAGTCAGAGGTGATCTACCACCTCCTGGTGGAGCAGCTGCACAAAGTATAATAAACTTCTCAATAGTCTTCCAATAGAAGCTGGGTCTATCATAAAATCCTCTAAGTTCAATTAGCTATCTTAGTAATTCAATGGGTGGTTAAGCTCCATATTTTTCTACTGTAGGCATATTGACATCATCTACGAAGATCACGCAAGTTGAGGTGCCTATTGAACCCATTACCTCCTTACCTCTTTTCTTTTCTAATTTTGATTCTATTGTCTTTTAAGTAGAATTAGAGCTTGTTTAAGCAGAAAAGTTCAACATAATAGGGGCAAGACCCTGCTTCTCTTAATTAAGAGAAATGTACTTAGAAAGAATAATTGATTTTCCAACACCCGTGTTGCCAGTAAAGAAAACAGGTTTATTAATTGATACAAGCATTTCAAGTAATGCTGTGTATCTTACAGTATCAACAGTTGGAACGAGTAAAGAGAAGAATGGAAGTTTGGCATCATACTAGAATGCAGGTACTATCTTGTTCCAATGATAGTATCTCATATCTTTCTCGTGGAAGAAATATTCAAATACAGTCTCAGCTTAAGGAATTTGAAGTCTGCCAAAGAACTCTCTCAGCATATTATCAAGGAACCTTGAAACAGATGCCTTGTAGCTTGCACCAAAGGCCCAAATATAGGCAAAACCAAAACTAAATAGGATTTTCTTAGTCCAAACATCTTTCTTATCATGCATTGGCACACTCTGCTTATTCTTAATGAAATATTCTAGGAAGTTACAAAGAGAGGTTACTGTTTGTACAGGAACAGTTGGCATGGGTTCTTCATCTTTTATCGCTTTGATTTTATTTAAGCCATCCTCTACGTATTGTAGGAATAGCTCCTAAAGGAATTATATACCTTCTTCATCTAGCAAATCATGATGTCTAATATATGTGTTCATCCAAGACTCCATATATGGCTTCCAACCTAAATCACTTGGGGTCATGTAAACCATACCACACCTAGATACTGTTGCAGGACTAGCAACAGCCAAATCCTATACCTCAAAAAGCATTCTCATTGATGCTCTTAGCTTGATTCTTTCACCATTAGCCAAACAGAGAGTCATGTTGTCATCAAGCACAGTATTCATATTTTCGATCCAGAGTGCATCAACTGGGCCATCGAAGACACACCAATTTCTTCTTTTTGATTCATCCTTAGCAAACTCTCTAATAATCTTAGACGCAAGTCCATCTGTCCATTCTTTAGTATCAGAGTTCTCCTCACCATATAATTCTCCCATTGAGATTGACTTAGGGTTCAAGATTTTGAAAACAGTCTCCTAGAATCTCTCATCATTTGACTTTAAGACATTTCTTAATTAGGTCATTGCATTTGCCAATACTTTGTAGCAAGTAGTCTTGCCTGCACCAGTTGGTCCTACTATCATTACTCCAAATCTGACATTGAATGTATCGAAGAGTTGGATAATCTTTGTGATGAATTAAGGCACTTTCTGAAACTTCATTCTTTCTAGAGATTTTTCAATTTAAACTTGCAATTCTCCAAAATTAGCCTCTGGGATTTCAATTCCTGGGAATAAGTCTTGAATAAGAGCTGAAAATAATGGAAGATCATCAGCCAAGAACTTTGGAATATTTGAATCTCTCATAGCCCTAATTAGTACTACATCTTCTGAGAGAGTAGGGTTATCTCTTTTTAGTGAACCAGCCATGACTAGCACTGATTTCACTGCTCTCATTCCGAAGTCATAATGGTCTTGTTAAGATAGCTACTCAGAGGCTAGTTTATATAGCTAGACCATCTTAACTGATAAGTTTTTAGCATTTTCGAAACCTTCTGCGAACAACATAATTTCTGCAATGAGCCCATAGTTGGGTATCATCATACTTACTGGCCTGAAAAGCACTTTAAGATTATCTGGCAATTCAGTTCTTCCTGCATACCCTGGATTCATTGTAACGAAGACACCACAGCTTTATTGCAAATCCATTAAAGTTCCATTAAACACAAATTGAGTTTTATTTTGGACCTTTGCCTCTTTGATATCTAAGAGTTATTAGGCAATAACAGATAATACTTCTACATCAATTCTATTGAACTCATCCAAGCAACTCCATGCTCCACTTTAAGCCAAACCAGAAAATAACCTTGCCATCATTTTATACTCTATTTATTCTGAGCAGTTAAACACTACGCAATAGATTCCGAGAGCTTTAGCTAGATCCTTAGTAGATTCTGTTTTACCTGTGCCTGCAGGACCTGCTGGAGCAGCTCCAAGCTTAATATGCATAGCTCCAGTAATAGTAATCCAGCATCTATCAGTAAGAGGGGTGATAACCAATCTGCTTGTTGCTCCCATATACTCACATCCGTAAAAGGTAGTAGCATTAACTTGTCTGATAACTACATTATCTCCTTCTTCAAGGTAATATCTTAGCTATTGTTACCAGTTGAAGTCATTAATACTCTCCACATTCTCATTTACCATGGTTTCAACAATATCTCTTGCATGAACATCTGTTGTGATGAGTGCAACTAGAATCTTTCTCTTAATTGAACTGAGACTTCCTCGAATCAACTCTGTTAGCTAACTCAATTGCTATCTGTTGGCAAATAAGTTATCTTGCATTGCAAGTGGGTTATCCTCCAAATCATTGATGGCCAATTCACAAGACTCAGTCCAAGTTATTTATGCAACAGTTGCTATAGCCTAGCCGATATGGCCAAGCACCCACTCTTTTCTGTCAACTGAATAATAGTTGGCATGAGCGTCCTTGATCTTCTTCATAACTATCTGTTTCATATTTGTCTCAATGTTTTTCATCCATTACTCTACTCCGCTGTTTCTGACTTTGATTCTCTAGAATTCAACCTCTTCTCCTTCTCCAGATTTAATCCCCTAGATATCATGTGATCCACCATTATCAATTAGTATGAGGTTTGAGATATTATCGAAACACTTGTTAATATGCTTAACAACAGCTTAAATATCTTAGGCGTTAGCTAGAATTTAGAGTAATTCATCATTTGAGAGGAAATAGAATCTTGGGAAAACTACTCTCTTTGACTCAAGATAGGCTTCTAGGTTCTTTTAAATTTTTTCAAGCTGCTCATTAGCCTTTGTGAATTCTAGGCATTTATTGCCAACTGTGCATTAGTGCATAACTGACGGCTTAGTAGCCACAGTTTTCATCGTCTTGATCCAACCTCTATTTATGTTTTCGAAATCTGCACTATCTTTTTAGTTGTTTCTTTTGATATCGGGAGATGAAAAAATGTTCTCGAGATAAATCCAATTTCTTTGGAATTCCTTCCATGCTTCAAGAGTCTCAAATATTAGATTTAATTTGCCTTACATTTACTCAGCCTCTGCTTGAAGCCTCTTAACATATCTTGATCCAATAATATTGCTAATATTAGTCAGAGACTCATCTAACTTCTATTAGATGTCCTCTAACTCAATAAGTTTCAAAGCATCTTTATCCTTATGCTTGGCAGTTTTGAAATCAGTCTTGCTCCAAATATCTTTAATTTCCTCAAGTTGGTTTCTTAAATTAGTTTCTTGTGTTGCTGTGATACTGATGTTCATGATGTCTTCTTGGTATTATGCAACATTGAAAGAAATGAGCTGACCAAGATTGAACTATCTATCCTCCAGTGGGAAATCTGGAATATTAAGTAAATTTTTAATTTCTTGCCAGTGAATATTTTAGAGATTTTTATTTCCCAAAGCTTCCACAATAGGCATAGTCTCTCTGAAATCATAGACTAGTTTCTTTAGTTTAGCAACTGCTGTTGATCCCTCTGGAAGATTTCTCTCACATTAATTTACAGTCTTAGTATATCCATCTGCCTTTGCAGTAATCTCACTAACTTCAATATTTTCAAAAGGTGAAGATTTCCAACTCTCAATAAGTTCCTGCCATTCTCTAAGGGCACGCCACATTCTCGCTCTGTACCCCATCTTTCCTTTTATGTCATCTACATAGTCGAATGCGCTCACATCCATATCCAGAGTCTTCTAGAACTCCTATACTTTCTTGGATTTGTCGACTAGTAAGTTGCAGGTCTTCTCTAATTAATCAATGTCTGAAAGTGTGTCATAAATGTTAGATTTAATGTCGATAAATTTATTCTAAGTAATTGCATCATGGAAATCCTCGCACTTCTTCTTAAGCTTTGGAATTTTATTTGCTATTTTAGTTTTCATCTGCTCTTTCTTATTGTCTGCAGTGTCATTTGCTTAAACTATAGCCTGATTTAGATTATTCATGATTGTGTAAACTTCGTCCACAAATTTCTTATTTTTCTCCTCCTTGTTTTCAATTTCAAAAGTGCAGCAGATATTGTAAATTTAAATGTTCAGGTCAATCTATGTAAAATTTATGAATGATTTAATACTATACCTTATCTTTGACCCCCTGGTAGTTCTTTTCAATGAATTCTAAGCTTTATATTTATCTCACATAGGTTTCAACATTTGTTGGTGAAAATGAAATTGAATCGATTTGCTTCAATAGCCATTGCTTGTAATTATCAACTCTTCTCTTTACCATTATAGGCTATAAATATGATTAGATGATGAGATATATTTACAAGCATTCTTCTAAGTTTTGCGAAACAATCTTTTGGTGATGGGGTTAAATGATTCTTGATGTCAATCAGATTAATTCTAATCATGCCAAGTTCTCTGTTTTAAGGTATCAGATTTTCGAAGTTGGTCTTTTGATCATTGAATCTTTACAAAAGAAGTGGAATCACATCAGTTGGATTTTTCAGTTTCTCATCCTCTAGTATTTCAAAGCCGCCTAGCTGTTTGTTTTCCCAAACGGCTTGCAAGAATGGTTCTAGTTGAGAGAAGAATTGGTTTACATTCTCAAAAGCATCTGAGAGATACTTATTTATGTACTCGGATTAGTTCATGAACCATTCATTTTCTTGCAGCCAGTCATCGCAGTTCAGATTGTTATCATCAGGAGGGTCCCACTCGTCACAAACTTTGTCATCCCAGGACTCTAAGACTTTCACATAAGGAAGAAGGTCTTCGTGTCTGCTCCATCTTTCAAAGTGCTTCAAACATTCTAGACCTTCTTAGAAACACTCATTTAATAGACTTGAGAAGTCACTTCTCTGAGGATTAATAGTGAGCCACAATCTATGCAGGTTTACCACCTTTTTCCTCTCGATCTTACTGGATGCGTCATCATCATCTAAAAGGTTCATTTCTTCTTCTTCAGCATTCTCATCTAGATCTTCTTATAATTCTAGGTGAACAGTTGGGTCGAAATCTTCTTCTTTGGATCTTCCAATGGGAGGTGGGTCGAATTTATCTATCATAATAATTGTGATGTTCTCATCACCAATTTCATTTTCTTCATAAATTCCATTCACTGAAAATAACGCAAGCTATGAATTACCCCCTGCCTTTTTTGGGACTGGTTAATCACCGAAGGCAGACCTTGCAGGCCTCAACTCATAATCAGGCTACATTTCTGCTAGTAATTTCAGCTTTCTGCAAGTGTCTTTGACAGATTCTATGTATATGTTTGAAAGAGCCTCAAGAGCAACAAAATCAAGTAAGTATGAGAATCTCAAAAATCTAGAACAAGCTCTTCTGAGTTTACTTCTTGGCCCGTACTTAAGATTATGCTTAAATCCAAGTTGTTCAAACACAGGATCAGAATTTAGACTCTTTTTCTCCTTGGCTCCATCTCCACCAGCTCTCCCTCCTATATAGTCCTTCTTTTGTGTTTCTTCATCTTCATTTTGATCGTTAATCTTTTATCTTAAATCCTCTAGTACCTAGTTAATGCCTTATCTAAATTTGTTTCTGCAAGTCTCAGAAGCTTCCTCTATCTTAGTTACAATGTGTTCTCTTTATTTTGTTTAATTCGAAGCAAAATCTGCAAGTTGCAAAACTTCTTAGCCAGGTTAATTGAGGTCAATAATTCTATGCTGCTCCATATCTTTGCATATTTCTCTGTGGAATATCAGAATTGGTCCAAATATGTCATCTAGCATAAACAATTTCTCAGAGAGATTGTTCTTGACTTCTTCCCTCTTCTTTTACAGTATGTTTCTTCTCCACATTCTAATAATTTTCCACCTTCTAAACTGCTTGAAGAATCTTTTATCACTGATCTGCTGGTAGAAGTTTCTTTCGATTAGCCAATCAGTCAGAGAAATGTACTCAACTGGCTCGTCATTAATGTAAGTTGTAATGCCCTTCTTAGATAATGTAAAGAATTTCTCTTATTTCTAGGCATTACTATTCTTCTTTGAGATGGCTCCTGAAATAGCCCCTTTGCCTGAGGAGTCTGCTTCGATTAATGGTTATAAATCATAGGGATCATTGATCTCGCTTGGCTTAAGATATATGAAATATCCGTCATCATCAGGTTAATTTTGCAACAGTGTTATAAGTTTGTCCAAGTCATTCCACTTGTTTGCTGCCATTTGCTACTTTATCGCGTTTGCTTTGGCATTTGATTGAGGTCCTGAATCTGACTTGGTTTAATCAAGTTACTATTTATTCTATTAGTTTCTAGTTTCATGAAGTTCCTCTCCTTGCTCATCTTCTGGCTATTCTTCAATTTTATCTTGAGTCATTCTACCTTAGTTTAAAAATCCCCTACTTGCTGTAGAAGTCATATTATTCAAATTTTTGAAAGACCTTCCCTATCCTTAAGTCATTGGCCTATGTCTCGGATCTATCGGAGATTAAAGATGCCTTTAATTTTCTAGAGTACTTTGAGGTCTTTATTTCTCTAGTTATGCTTGCATTAAGGCTGGAAAAGCCTCCATACTATCTTTATGAGGACCGATGTATTCTTTCTATCTAATTTTTTACATCAGATAATGTGACCTCAAAATTTCATCTGTGTATTCCTACATACCAGCAACAACTTTCTCGTTTGCTTTTCTTGAAGGAGATGCGTTTAAAGTCTTAACTTTTATTTCCTCATCTTGCTCTCGAATCTGATCAACAACCTACCTTCTTTTCTCTTCAGCTTCACTTCTGCCTCCAATAATCTTTCGCTTTAATGCTTTATTAGATTATGCTCTTTTTTTCATTATATCCTGTGTGCTGGTCTTTGGTCTTACCATACCTGAAGGACCAAGAGGAGTCATAGTCTTAATACCAGTGATAGAAGTAACTTCTTCTGATGTTCTTACTGCTTTTTTAGTTGGATCTTATAGAAAAACTTAACCCCCTATTTTAATTATGAATATGCTAGAACTAATAGATTCAAATTTTAATGGAATGAATGTCTGATAACTTACTAAATCCAAATGCTTGTGTTTACGGTCTTGAGTAAGGAGCCATATTAAGAGTTGTGAATTGTGGATTAGAAATAGATTTAGCTATTGCACTCAGGCCCCTGCCATTGCCTGTACCATCAGTACTGGTTCCAGGTCTGAAATTCTAATGATCAATTGTTTATAGTTGAGCAACTGTCATTTAATCATCTTATCCTTAGAAATCTTCATCTGCCTAAGATTTCAAAAATCTATCTTAAGTTTTCATGAAAGCCTCTGATGACATCGACTTCACATGCTTAGTTAATGTTCCTAATTGCTAAATAGATGGCTTTGTGTTTAAAGTTTGATTATCTTCAAACTATAGGCTTCCTTGATATATACTACCCATTAGATTTGTTGGTTTCAAAGTTTATGAGGACTATGTTCCATGCATTGGGGGTCTCCCAATAGCAGTTAGTTTAGCCGCATAAGGTTTAACGTTTTCTGGAATAGGCCTCTTAACGGATGGCATGGTCTGAACTGATATGCCTTTATCATACAGACGACTCTTAAGCTCTGCCTTTGATACACTTTTCCTTATCTAAATGATAAAATCATCAAAAAAGTTCAAAATACTCGGATTGCGTTTGCTTAATCCATTTGAATATAAAATATAAATGTGAATAGCTTTCTGATTTATTTAATTTAAATTCTCAACCAATATATTTAAAATTTATCATTGCGGGGTTTTGGGGTTTTGGGGTTTTGGGGTTTTGGGG
>CCKQ01018896.1:0-13283 GCA_000751175.1 Stylonychia lemnae
AAAGATTTAAATGAAGACCCACCTAGGCCACATTGTCGGTTGCTTGAGGTCCTCAATTTCTGTGAGCATGCTGCTGGACCATGCTAGTATAGTTGACAAGGTGCTTGATTAAGGTCCACCAAGCAAGACCTGAGAAAAAAATTGGCAGAGTAACGATATTCAATATATCAAGTATGGCAAGATACACCTCAGTCAAAATGATTTAAACTGACTAAGATACGCCGGCTTTTATAGACCGGCAAACCAATAGAAATTAAATTTAATGTTGAGATAGGGATAGTGGTTGACCTTGAGATTTATTATTATTTAATACTAGATGATAGAGGGGGGTTATTAATTGGTGATAAGATATAATAATTAATAAATAATAAATAAACTTGAATATAACCCAGGTGGGTTATAATTATATAATTATAGAAAATAATGGCAAACTTAATATTTTGGAGGTTACAACCTCAGTCAATCTCGATATCTTCATCCACATCACCCTTCTCTCGCTTGTCACTTGGTGACTCGTAAGACATAGACTCGTCTTCTGGTAGGTCCACATCAATTAAGTTTTTGTTTTGCTTCTGAGCCACCTAGCCGGATCTATCTGCAATAGGCGATATAGAACGGTTACTAGATTGTTTAATTCTATCATAACCTATCATATTCTTAGCTGACACTGGCACTGGCCCAAGGTCCTCCCTGGTCCTCTGTCTTTTATGGGGTTTTGAATCTGATGAAAGCTATCGCCCAATCTAGGTCTTCTGCTTAGACCGAATTTCAACTTCATCATTTTTCAATAATCTCTTTTGCTCTTCTTGGTCCATCTGGACCCTCTTCTTTAATGGCTATGGTTTTATCTTTATTGTTGATTCTCCTAGGACCTCGTCATTGTCATCGAAGTCAACCTACCTCTGTTCATTACTACGCTTACTTCCCAATTTGCTTGATTAGATCTAGGGCTTCTATACAATAGCTCGAGAGAGCATTTCACCTTTCAATTGAGGTGGTGAGAGAGATCTCTATCCTTGATTTCGAGTAACAGTCTAGGATGGATTGCGTTAGGCTTTTCTTGGGTTAGGATTACTGCTATAATTTTTGACCTACATGCCCCTACCCCTCTTTTTTGATTTCTTTTGTCCTCTCATTACCTTCTCCTAATCCTAGTCTGAACTATCATAGCACTGCTCTACCTTGGGGTAGAACATGGCATCGAAGGTGGTGATAAAGCAATCCCGTAAATCTATGGGATTTTCAATAATGATCTCATCACCATCCTGCACATTTATGGGATTTGCAATAATGTTCTCACCACCACCCTGTATATTATTAATCGAGCTAGTCCTCTAGGAGGCCATGCTTGGTGCTCTTGTTGAGCAGTTTGTTTTATTTTCCAGCTTACTTAAATCTTATAATTCTGGTGAAACCCCTTCACATGTACCAAAGCCGAACCAGGAACTCTATTCTTTGGAAATGTCTTCTGGATGGATGTACCCTGCTAGGAAGGCTAGTTTTTAGAATTTTTTAGATTAACTGTTGGCAAAGTTTTATTTCAAGGACTTAATCAGAGTATCCTGGGTCATGTCGCATTGATTTCGAAGATGCCCCATTATTGAATTGCCAATTTACCTTAGTTTGGGAGCATCATGTTCATCGACTTCGATAGTGTGTTTATCGTGATAGAGGTCCCTCTTGATCCAGTAGCATATGTCTAGTGGTAGTAGGTTTTGAGAGTCATCTTGACTTATATGATCAAAGGTAATGCTTGCTTTAATTACTGCTAGCCTATAGTAGAATGAGGTTGTATTCAAAGTACCTTTGCTTTGTTTGTTGACAGACGAAGGTCTGAGACTTCAACTCTTCATCCCAGATATCTAGAATGTCCTGGATGAAGTTAGTTGCTTAGATATTTTCCTTGAAGTCATTCTTTTGGTAGGTTAGTTTGGCATAAGCTAGTACGAAGTCGAGATACTAGATATGATTAGCATCCTCCAGGTAGGGCATTATCGATTTAAAATGATCTGTAGGTACCAGGGTAAGCATTAAAATAATCTTACCTAATTGAGCTAGAGCCTTTTGGCAAGTGAAATCGTTTAGAGTATCATTAATGAATTCATTCTCCAGCAGGTGGTTCTCATTCTTATTAGGTTAAGGAGCCTTGGCCTCCTCCTGTATTGCCTCATCATGATCATCAGACTCAGACTATGCTCCGTTATGGAAGGTGTAGCGAGGTTGCAAAAATCCCACCACATTGAGGAACTTCCCAAGACCTTTGCTGAGATCACAAATCAGGTTGTCTAGTTCTAGGAGGCTGTAGCTATAGAGAGTTAAGTTCAATGACTTACTTTGAAAAGAACAGCACCAGGTTGTTCCTGATTTTAAAGTGGTAGTCGATAGGCTTTTCATTATAGCTGGATAGAGGTTACTCTTTGAGTCTTGTACAAGAATAGAACCTCACTCGATAGACATCGAACCTGTACCTGTTGGCCTGAGTTTTATCAAAGAACAAGTCATCCACCAGGAACTTGCTTTTGAAGCTAGCAGTTCCACTTCCATATAGCTGGGGCACTCTCTTACTCAAGCTCTTGCTTGACTGCATATAGATCTTCCCTTAGTCATTGACTCTTAGAACCACGAAGTGTACCTTAGATGTACCACATCCAGCCAAAAAATAAGAGAACTCCACTATCACAGAACCTCTAGTGAGGATGGGCTTGAAGCAATCTTTATTTTGATCAATGATGGTTTTCATATCTGGCAATAGTTCACCTGTTAGGTGATGGGGGTCTGGAGTAGAGTTGTAAAAGCATTTGAACTCGTAGTTCTTGAGATGTCTATTGAAGACAATGCTGTTCATAACCTCGACGAAGGGGAAGTAGTCTGGCGATAGAGCTTCCTCGTGACATAGCAAGCTCTTGATTTAAGGATAAAGACAAGCCAGCAGGACCTCGAAACATTTTCGATCATTGTAGATGATCCCATCCATGAGGATGTTGGCACAGTTCATGAGTTCATCCAGGTAGTTGTAGTAGCTGTTATAGTTGAAGCGAGTCAATTGCTTGAAGATGACGGTATGGTTGAAAGACTTGTAGGTCTTCTTTTGATGAGTGATGAAATCGAAGACCAGGTCAGTCCTCATTATTTTTTCAGCTAAATGTTTTCTTTCAATGTACTTATGTGGGAAGTACATCATTCGATAGTTGCCTTAGAAGAAGTAGGGGGACCCAGTTCTACTTTTGCTAGGATAATCTTTACCTTCCTTAAGAATGTCAATGTTAGTTGAGATTAGTTGATCTAGTATATGCTATTCAACTTTGGTCAGAGTCTGCACCCTCTGGGTGATGAGATTGTATTTGATGTAGTGTCTATCGCTGAAATTCCTCTGGATCACCCTACTCTAGGTGATGTAGTTTTGTTTAAATGCAGAGACATAGTCGAGCTTAAGCTCTTGCCTATTGAAGATCTTCTTACCATCATTGAGCAGCTTTGCAAAGTCTTCTTCATTGTAGATGGACTAAGATGTCATTTTTAGAGGACCTTTTTCTTGTACTTCTCCTTCGTTGGCTTCGAACCACTACAGTTCGTATATTTATTTATTTGTTTTTTATTGTTTAACTTTCGCAGAACTACCTTTGGCCTTGTATTAGAAGTGTCGATTCATCATTTAGAAGAACCTTAGGTTCACATCCATTTCTTGATGCAGAATGACATGGATCTATTGATCAACCACTTCCTTGATTTTTTCTTACAGGAATTTTAGGTATTCGTGTAGATTATGCTTGTCCTTCTTCGTTGCATTTTCCAGGTATACATTGATTCGCTTTAACTTCTTCACCACAATTAATTAGACTTGGTTGAATTAGTAAAACATCTTTTATGACCTGAATCCATCGCAACTTTTACTAGGATGAGTAATGTCCTTTACAGCATCACCCACCAATGAGAGACTAGCCAGGGTATTCAGTTTCACTTCCTTAGTTTTATTTAAATTAGAAAGCATGCTGGGTCTAGCTGGTTATTTCTTCAAAGATGGTTGGACTTGACCTTAGTCAAGATCAGCTTGATAATTTTCATCTGGTTAAGGTAGTTCTTGAAGTGAAGAGATCTTTACTTGTTTCTTGATCTGCTTGTCTAATTGTACCAGCTATCCCATATCGTTATTCGCCATCTATGCTAATTCGAGTTTCTGTTATTCCATCTAGCTAGCATGAACTACATTGGGCTCATTTATTTCATATGGTAATTCCTAGACCTGGACTTCTTTATCTTGCATACGAGGTTATTCATCACTGATTTAATTGAAAGCCTCAGGTTCAAGCCTGAGGTTAGGCTGTGGTTGTTGTTAATCTTGAACAGCATTAGAGATTAGTTCTTGATGAACTACCTCCTTCTCCTAGTTTTGCTGTTATTAGATCAAGTGAGGTTGCTCTTCACTCTTCTTTTGCGATTGACTTCTGTTGGAGGCATATTACTCAAGGAGATGGTCTTGTTCAAAGTTTTCACCCAAGGCCTACCCATCTTCACAATTAGGCAACTTCTGTATCTCTTCTTCAACCACCACATTCTTTGATTCCTCAAGCAAGTTGTCTTGATCAAGCTTGCTCAGTTGATTTGCTTACCCTGCATCGAATTCATCTTCACTAGCTGAATCCAAGTTCTGTATATGGTTAGGCTCAATTACATCCACCATTGCTTATTCAATATCTTCCACATCCACCTAGTATTAGGACTATGAATTCAGATTAAAAGTTAGAGGATTACCTCATCCTATTGATTCTGCAAGCCTGGTAGTTTGAGATCATTCTGATTCTACAGAGGTAGTACTACCTCCTCATTTTAGGCCTTTGAATTGATTGCAATATCTTTCTCATTAGACTTGCCCAGGGGGAATATATCTTGTTGGAGAACATTAACAGCAGGACCCAGGTATTTGGTTTAAGTTGAAGGTACATCTAGGAAATATAACTATAGAGATAGGTAGGTTAAGAGAATAGTATATTCTTACAATCTTATGTTGTGAATTTTCAATTGTCTTCTCGCCATGATTGCCTTTCAGACCACCTTGTCCACCAATGTGCTTCTACTCCTCTTCACTTTGAGGAGCATTACCATACATTTAAGGCCCAAGACCAGCACTAACCTTAATTATGCAATCATCTTACTTTTTGAAAAGATTGTTTTTGCCCTAGGATAAGGTCTAGCTGGATATAGAACCTGGTGATTGAAGATCAAGATTATCTTGCTAGTCATTAGACTCGAATTTTTTGTCTTGCTCATCATTAGCCAAGGTGACATTGGTTATTGCAGAGTTACTTTAGACTGCTTGCAGTTCTATATGGGTTGGTTTCTTTAAGAAACTAAATTTACTCATAAGATTTAACTAACTAGGGGTCAAGGTCTTAATGGTTTCCACATCCTTATCTACTTGATTTTGCGAAAACTAAATTTACAATCCACTAGGATCGTTGTTCTTATTAGAGTCGCCAGCAGGCCTGTAGTTTATGAAGCTTAGGTAAGGGCCATTCTCCAAATAAATACATTCTCTATTATATTCAATTACTCTCTTGACATAGGGCACATGAGATGTCTCCATCAACTACAGTAGGTTACCCTGGCACTACTGAAGGTTCGAGATCTAGAAATTGTAGAAGTAGGTATCGTGCTTGTATAATTGATTCATTAAGCCTTTAGGGAAAGAATCCAGGAGGTCCAATGGATTGTTGAGAGATACGATGATCTTGGAAATGGTGTTCTTCAGGATGTCCTCATTCTTCAACTTTTCGTTCTCCTTCAAGAACTAGCAGATTTGATTCAACCTGAACCAGCTACCATTGAGTATCAAACTCAATAATTTGATTTTCTTTTGTAGTTCAGGTGGGTCATTCATTTCTTTGACAAACACCACGAAGATGTTCCCAGCTAGGCCTATTCCATACATTAATTCCCATAATTTCAGTTGATTTTCATTGGCTAGGCTAGGGTCTAAGTCAAATCCTTTCACCACATATAATTCAAATTAGTCTGGCTCTGAGTGAGCAGGGTTGGATTCATCAATGGGTGGTTCTAACTACTCTCTCTGGCCCATCTACCTAACATCAAGGGATTCCTTGTTTTACTAAGGTTGATCCATGGGGTTGATTAAAATAATAGATTTAATTATAATAGGACAGTTTTAATTATAAACATTACCTTCTGTAGATATACCTGGGTCGTTGAATTAATAAATAATTATAATTAGGCATTAGTGCCTATAACAATTAAGACCCAGATTACCCTGAATTAGAAGGTGAAATATAATAATTATTCTAATATAAATCTAATAACATGAGTGACTAATCTCACTCTCGCGAAAACTCTTCATATGAAAGTGCACCACCCACCATATTGCAGCATCGAAACAAACTCGATTCTTTGAGCTGCTCCCTATCCATCATCAGTGACCAACTCTTCAAGTCACAACCCTTGCAAATCATCAAGGATAGTAAGGTGAACTCTAAAGACAAGAGAGTCACCATCCTCCTCAGTGTCTTCCTTGGCCAAGACTTCCCTATCACAGTTTCTAAAAAGAAACTAAAGTACAACACAGCTAGGTCTCTCAATACTGGAAGTATTCCTCAAGTTGTGAGTGAAGTCCTAGGTGGTGTAATCATCAAACTTGATCCAAACAACATTGTTGCATATCTGCAAAAGAACATATCTTTCCAGAACCTCCTCAGTGATGAGACTCTTCTCTAGTATCTTGAATCTTACTTGATAGAGATCAAGTCCCGTAGGGTGAGGAACCAAGTTCTCAAGCAACAAGCAGCAGATGTGCTTGGTCTCATGAATTCACCACTCTTTGATAACTTAGATCCCAGTTGAAGGACCTTGGTCCAGCAAGGATTTCAGAGTCTACACTATAAACTGCAATAACCTCCTCCTGTTACTCAACCACCAGAGGAACATCCCTTCTTGAATCGAAGGAAGGCCAAGCAACTGTCCAAGAAATATCAAGCAGTACAGATGTACATGGTTGATGAGTTGAAACCCAGCACTATTGCAAAGAAGTTGAGAATTTCAGTAGACTCAGTCTACGATAGTGTGGCCAAGTTCAAGAAGGATGTCAAGCGAATCAACAACCCCCCTCATCCTCCAGCAAAGCCTGGTAGAAAGAAGTCAAGAGACAACCCTATCTTGCTTGATGCCATTGAGGCATATGTGAAGGCCAACGGCATCTACGATATCACAGCTTCGAAGGTCCACCTGTATCTTACAACACTCTCAGGATAAGGTCAATTGCCAAGCAATCTCAAAATTCCATCATGCAGTACCTTACTCAAGATCATGAACGAGACTTTTCTTCTCAGGTATGGTAGGTTGCAAGCAGCAAACCTCAAGTACAGAGATCCCACCTACAACGAGAAACGATTGTGGACAAGTAGGTTGCTTGCGCAACTCATGTACGACGACTTCATCATAGTGTGCATTGATGAGAGCAACTTTCGATTTGACTCATTGCCAACCAGGTAGTGGCAGTTCAACTAATCATCTTTGAAGCCCAACTACAAGTATAAGAGGCCAGAGGCCAACCCTACTCTCAACAAGAGTTTGGTCTTTGCGAGTGAGGACTTCCTGCAGTATGGCAACCAGTTGAACAAATTCGTGGACCCACTAGCATCAAGCAATGATGAATTTGCCAGTGGCAATGATGATAGTTCAAACTCTTCTATCAGGTCCACCTCACTCTTGCACCAGCAACTTCAAGAAACGCCTTAGCGAATCGTGCCCAACCACCTCTACCATATGCCTCTCAAGAGATAGAGGCACGACCTTGACACAATCTAAGAAGTTGAAGAGTCACCTGAGGCTAAGACAACTGTTCGCAAACTGATGATCAACCTCTAGCTCACAAGTCCTGAGGCTGTGGTGAAACCACCATCAAGACAACTCACCCCCACCAACTTGATCAACAAGTTCACTTCGCCACAGCAGACTCCTCTCA
Organism: Stylonychia lemnae; assembly: GCA_000751175.1. Classification (NCBI taxonomy): domain Eukaryota; phylum Ciliophora; class Spirotrichea; order Sporadotrichida; family Oxytrichidae; genus Stylonychia; species Stylonychia lemnae. The sequence continues at coordinate 7,970 of CCKQ01018896.1, forward strand.
CCACCAAGATGCAGAAGCTTGAACTGATGTCTACACCTAGACGAGCTGTAGATGATAGTGGACTTGTTGGAGTAACCTTACTCGAGAATTAATTAATTCCTAGGAATTTAAGATCTCAACTCAACAGTGCAGGACCTGGTTCTCAATCGCCTGCACAACCTGGTAAGTTTGATGTCTTGACCCATGTAGTCGACTAGATTATAGTTGCAGATGATAACCTTGAGGTGGATTAGGAACTACAATTGTCTAGTGAGAGTGAGGGTGGTGGTCCTCAAAATGAGTTGCTTGAGAGATAGAGACAATATGGCAATTAGCTTCAAGAACTACTAGGTAGATATGGGGCAACCACTCGAGAGGTGTCTCGAGCCAAACGAGGTAGTGCTCCCAAGCAGTATTCACTATCTTTGATTTCTGCAATAAGCTAGTCCCAGGTGCTGGGCACCTAGATCGTGGAGGGTTCGATTGATTCCACCTTGTTTGAAGACTTCGTGTACCATACTTTTCACAGCATCAGGGTGGACTAGGAACTTTGCAGAAAGCGACTGCTCTTGTTCATGGACAACGCAGTGATACACAAGCACTCCACGGTGCTCAAGACTGCTAGGAAGTTGAAGGTGGATGTGTTGTTCAATGCAGAGTACTCACCCTGGTTGAACCCAGTGGAGTAGTTGTTCTCTTACATCAAGAAGCACGTGGATGTTGAAAAGACTCAGAACAAGTAAGATTACCCTTGATTACCCTATAGAATTCAACTGGCCTAGAGAGTGTCAGACATTGTCAAGAACATGACCCAGCAGGACGTCGAGAGCCTCTGGGTGTTCAGTCTCAAGAAATGGATTGAAACTATCAGATATGGCTCGGTCTGAGGCACATGGGTGCCATAAGTGATGTAGGGTAATTTATAAAATCAATTAACAATATATAAATGTCAACCCACTATATTCAACAATTCAAACATTTTTAATGTCTTGACCCCCCTTACTCTGTCATCTCGACAAACCTGAATTGCAATTTCTTGCAACCATATAGGTGTCTCACCACTAGGTAGAGCTGGTTCGAATTCACAACCAGCTAGTGCTGGCAACATCTCTGAATCATCAAATTATTGGGTCCAGGTGGACCTGAAAAGTCAAAAGTCAAATCGAACTTGAGAGCCAGGTTGGTCCAGACTTGTCGACATCTCAACTCTCCTACCCCTGTGGTCCACAACTTCTAATTGATTATTTGCACTCTCCCACTAGGGTCTAGTAAGCTGCTGTAATGATGGGTTCTAACTCACATCCCTGTGAGAGTTGGTAGTTCATTCTGGACCCCGAACTTGGGAGCCATCTGGACCGAACTTGGGAGCCAAACCTAGGCCGAACCTGGGAGCCATGGTCTCAAAAAATCGGCAATGATCACTCCCTATCTCATGAACCACCAGCAGTGGTACTGGCTCAACCTATGATAGTTGTGAGCTGACCCATGGGGTATATGAGTATAGATGATAGGAGGCTTGAAACGCCTAAGTGTACGAACTAGGTGGATTTCATTTCAATTTTGACCCTAGAAATGGGTAATGAGTGATATTGATCTTGTAGAAAAAGTAGAGAAGATGATGGTCAATCTATGACTTCGAAAAATTTCAAACCCATGCACCCCTGGTGAATTCCATATCATTCGATAGCTCTAGGGCCAGAATGGTTGGGTAAGGTGGCCTGGAACAGTGGAGGTTGGTGGTTGAGGAGTTATGGTCGAAACACTGGGTCCAGCCAGACCTGGCTCCAAAGTATTGAAAATGGCTCCCAGGTTCACCCAAGAATTTGGCCTTAGACCTGGCTCTAGCGATTAATTCTTGACAAATTTAACTTTAATAGGTCCACCTGGTTTAATAAAACCTGAATTTTAATTAATTTCCTTACTAATTTTAACATCCTGCTGGGTCTTTAATTAAATTCCCTAGGACTAGTAAGGATTTTAAACTTAAACCTGCAGGGACCATAAAAACTCCAGCCAAATTTTCCCTGGACCTTGACCCAGCAAATTCTTAACAACCATGAATTCCACAGAATTCTTCATAACTGAGCACTACCTCACTCTAGCATGACCTAGTTGTGAATTATAATCAGATGCCCTACCAGGGTCACTATCTCGACTGCTATTGCAGTTGAAACGATGTTGGTCGACAAGACACCATGGATGATGGCGACATGGCAGATGATGAAGATGTCGGTTGATGATGGAGATCATGTGAAGAAAACTAACGACGACCATGGAATATGGTGGTTCTTCGAAAAGTGCAACGAGATTGCTAGACTAAGGGCATGCATGAAATCATAAACATAAATATTAATAATCAACTTAATTATATATCACCCTAGGTGGACATGAATTAAAATTTGAAAAAGTTAGGCTAGAACCACGTTAGCCATTTATCGATTTGGCCGTTAATTATATTAATTAAATTCAAAATTTTTATTTTTGAAATTTCCGATTTTAATTCGATTTTCTTAATATTAAGATTTATAAATATCGATTTATTACTTGTATATATATATAAGTTACGGATCAAAGTACTTTATTATTAAATCTATTTAGAATTATGAGGGATATGTTTCTTTCAAAAGGACTTTTTGAAATTGCTAGGTTGAGACTTTAAGTCTATTGTCATTATCAAAATCTCTAAATTTTTAACGCAGATTTATTCTTTTAGTGTCTACATCTGCCATTAGCATAAAAATTGTAAGGTTGAGCTATTAATAAACTCATCTTTTAAATTTTCCAGAAGAGATCTTATTTTGAAATCTGAAAGACCTTGCTTGGTTAAATACGCAGTGTGACTTTGATGATTTAAAATACCATCAGCTCCATCAAACAACATATTTGTTTAAAATTTCTAGTAGTATTTTGCCTGAAAGACCATTGAATATAATATTTTTGAGACTAGACTTTTATTCTGTAAAAAATATAAATAAACAAACCTTACATCTTTGTAGTAGGTGGAGAATATTTGGAAAAGCTTTTTGAATTCAATTTTCCTAGTTTTTTATAAGTTAACAATTGCCAGTTTTTCTTCAAAGTTTTTCATGTTATTAAGCGTATTATAAACTAGTCCATTATTACTGCTCATTTCAATATACTTTGAATCAAGTTTTTTCTCATCTGAAATGAATCTCAATAGTTGCTTCATTAATATACATTACGGGCTGGATTTCGTTTTAGCATAGACTGTAACACTCTATAATAGTTTTTTGATAGCACTAGTAATTACGTTAAAGAATTGATATAGGAAATTAGCTGTATTCACAATGTTTTCTCTCATTATGAGTGAATATTTTAGAATAAGATCTTCAAAAGTAATTTTGCTTCCTTCTTTTGATAAAAGTTCAGGGAATTTTTCAAAAAATTAATCGCAATATTTCTCAGTCTCTTCTTAATTTAATAAATCCCCATATTCTAAGTTTTTCTCATGATACTATGATAATATAAAACCCTAAGAAATTAAGATTACATTCAAAATTGAAGCGATGTTTGATTATTTATGAGGGTTAAACATGATTTTGCCAACCTTAGATCCCTTGATTTGAGTAAATTCTGTTTGTATCCCTAGGTCATTCTTGCTCAGCTAATGAAATATTTTAATTGATTAAATCTTACAAACCCTCGATCAGCACTCATTAATGCTTCTAATTTTTGTAGCGTTTTCTATCTTACTCTTTGTTCACTCTAAACCTTATTTATAAACAGATTTATATTAGAGCAGACTTCACCGAAATGGTTTAATGTAGATCTTCTATTTTCTCCCTACTCTAGAGATTCTAGCTCCTATTTAAAATCCTCAAGTTATTTCTCTGCTACAAACCTTTGCTAGCTCAAATCTTTGATTTATTAGTTCATATGCTTAATCTGCAATTCATATCTCATAGTTGTTTCCTATATTTCTTATTCAATTTCTTTTTCTCTCAGCTGCTTTTCCTCTAGATTTCTTAAGAACTCTTTACTTTGTTTGTCTTTTTCTCTTGTAGTTTGAGTATTCATAAGCATGAGATATTAATCTACTTTTAACATTAAGGATTTCCATAGCATATCTATGACCACAGCACTCATAAATCCAGATTCCTTGATAATATACTATACATATCTTCTGTATCTTCTTTGAATATCTAGTATATCTGCTTCAATCTGTCTTTAATAGTGATAATCAAACTCCGACCGACCAAAATTCATTTCATCTCCCTTCTATAATTTAAGGAAAAGCTCATTCGTATCATGAAAAAGTGATCTTATGCTAGAGGGTCCTTTAACCCTTGTTCCTGATTTGTCAAACTTGATGAAACTATTTGGAGTACCTGTCTTTGACGTACCAAACATATCACTTGATGGAGAATTCATACCTTGCGAGTTTTTAATTTCATCATTAGAAACTCCAAAAAACATTTGGAAATTCAGTATCTCAAACTCTTATTCGAGATGAGTCATATATTTCATCTTTTTACCTGCTGTATCTAGATTACTTTTTATATCTAAGAATAAAAATTCTGATTCCATGTTAAAATCTTTTTCAGCATGAAATGGATTTTATCTCTTGTCTTGGCTATGAAACATTATTCTTTAAGAGCTAGAGTGTCCACCATTCAAATTTTTAGAACTTTATCTTCCTCTTTGATTGATTTGATTGATAGCAGTCTGAGCATTCTTATAGGTATTATCATTAGTAGTTTATTAGATAATTTAGGCTTTCTGATTTATAAAAGGGTGAGAATACTCACCCCCTACTGGTGTAGTAATTAATCTTTTATATTCTTCTCTGCTGTGTTGTCTTGTCTCAGTCATTCTCATTTACTAGCTCATTCCTCTTAAATCGAACTCTAATGTATTCTTAAAATCCTAGCTAGAGTTTCTCATTCTCACATTCTATGTTTGGGTAAAGGGTCTCTATGGATTACCAGTCTAAATTTCACTATTTTATGTATTTAATGACTGCCTTAAAATTTTGAAGAATTTTGGCTGTTGCTGTGTTGATGCTTAAGTACTAATTGTCTAAGCCTTGAATGATTAATGTGATACAGTGTTGGTATCAATAATCTATATCTTGCCATCGAAGTCTTTCAACTTTAAAATCTTAAAGGCTTTTACATTCTTTTTAAATATTTGCTAGTCTGTGTCAAACCCAAATTGAATGCTTCTTTCTGATTTTCCTTTGGGTGTTTATTTATTTCTAGATTCGAACATCGATGGTTATTATAATATAGTTTTCTATATTGTTATTTTTATTTAGTTTCTTAAAACTCAAGTACACTTCATTTCGGGGTTTTGGGGTTTTGGGGTTTTGGGG
>CCKQ01018924.1:0-13409 GCA_000751175.1 Stylonychia lemnae
GTCATAAACTTTTTCTATGGCACTTAAAAATCTTAAACAGACATCTACCTATAAGATACAAATCTACAATGCTTTTATTCTGATAACAATATTTTAATTCGGAGTTGCTTAGAATTAATTCCTTGGCAAAGATTAGAAAGATCAAATAAAATAGTTACTTTGAGATAATTACAACTAAGCTAACATTGAACTCTAGCATTAAAATTAGATTTTATAAAATGCAGAGTTGCTTTCTAGTAATGTAATATTATCAATCACTTAAAACTAAGTAGAATTGAGCTTAAGGAGAAAATGCTAAAGGTGATGCCAAAACTTGTGGTAATCCTGATTATAGCTAATAGTAAGTCTAGGCGTTAATCATAATAAAATTCTAATAAAGTAATATAATGGCTGTATTACTCCTGAAAATATTTATCCAATTATGTGGTTTAATATCCCTAATTTTCAATAGGATGTTTATGAAACAGGATTCGATGTTGATTTTGATTAAAATCTAATTGCTCTCTCTTTTTAGATTTAGATCTCATCTTCATAAAATCAATCGCCAGAAGCAAGTTTGTTTTATTTTACCCCTTCAGAGACTTAAAAAGAAGGTGTAGTAGTATTTAATTAAATGGGAGAAATTTAGTGGGTAAAGATTTGTTCTAAATGCTACAACTAATTTGTGACATCCATTTTGTTTATAAATGATACTCTGAATTATGTAATGAAAACTGAGAAAAATTAATTTGGATTAATAGAATTTAATAAGTTTAATGGAGATGAAATATCTGATTAGATTATTAATTTTTAAGATAACCCAGCTATCGATTATGAAGTACTTTACTTGGACCTCTAATATGATAAAAAATATAATTAAAAGAAGTATATACTAGCTGGAGTAAAAGGCTAGGATGGACAAAAGCTGAATATGCTTGAGGAAGCAAGGGTTATAACTATAGATTAAACTATTTTAAATGGAACAAAAGTTTCGCATTTAGTTACAAATACATCCCTTTCGCCTTAACTTAAAACAAATCAACTTTTTATTGGGTAAAAACATATATACTTATCTTCCACAATGATGTAGGAATTAAGTCCATTACCTCATGTTTGGGTTATTTTGAATAAAACAAATATGACTTAGTATTAGAAAATATCGTACACATCTAATTAAGAAAACTTGATAAAAAAATCCTTAATATCTACTGATGAAAAATTTTTAATCAACATTTGTACCCTTTATGAGTCTAACAATGGTGTCTAATTAAAACTGTAGTATTATGAGAATTAAACAAGTTATTTGAGAACAGTATTATTTTCTAATGGTTATGGTTTTGATAATTTCATGGCTGAATCTGTTTCATCTTAAGAAATTATTTTTTACGCTTATAGATCCAGTTAATCATATTACTCATAGTTGTTTAAATACAATTTCTATCAATGAAACATATTTTATAAGAGAATTATCAAGGCTTTTGATGGGGCAGCAATAAATTCACCTTTTCAAATTTCTCGCTACGGGAAATATTTATTTTCAAAATATCATATAGAAACAGATACTTTGTATTTTTTAATTAATATTCCCTTACAAAATTCCTATGATAAGATTTATATTAACAAATATACGGGATCACTTAACAAAACGACAACTTGCAATATGCCAGAAGCTGTTATGAACGACAACTTTTATATGTAATCAACTTTAAATGGATTAATGTAATTCGTTCCGAACATATTTACGTCAACTTTCTCTGTAACATCGACTATAAATCTTTCTGCTGTAAAACTTAATTTTTATGGAGGTAATTTAACAGATTTTAGATTGCTATAACAAAGTAGCAAATAATGTATTTCTCCAATAAGCTAGGCATTCACAATGATAGTCAATTTTCCATTAGACCCAAATCAGTTAACTCAATATAGCTATTATGAAATGTTTCAGATTAAAAATTGTCTTGATTAACTTTTTACAATTTAAAACTAATTCAGCTACTTTGATACATCTACACAAGTGGCTAATTTTTCCTATCTCAGCCCTACAAATTAACTTTTTATTAGTCTCAATATAACCAAACACTATGACTAGTTCATTGGTTCAAGATATGTTCAAGTTACAGCATCTTATCAAGGAGAATTCCAAAGAAATACCACCTTTATGACTAATTTTATTCCTCCGAATTATAGAGTAAAATAAGTAGATTAACCTGATCATGACTTCAAAAATTGTAGTTAGAAAATTTATCCTCTTTTTTGGGGAGAATCATATAACTTAAAAATTTGGTAATCTTCTCTAGATTAATATGGGAATATTTTAATGGCAGGAAGCTCAAATACTCTACCATTTTCTGATATAAATATTGGAAATAAATAATTGTATCAAGGATTTGTTGCTCTTTTCGATCAAAGAGGTTAGCCATTCTGGATATATTAAGCAAGATAAATTTCTACAGCCACTACTAATTAAACATGTTTAAGTGTGTCTTAATTCGAGACATTTGTATATGCATTATGCACTCTTAAAGAAAATGATTATGTAAATAAAAGATCAAGAGTATTGGTTTTATTGAAATTCAACCATTAAAATGGAATTCTTAAATATGCTAGAAATCTACCTAATAATACTGATTAATAAGGGGACTTCGTTTATGGCTTATAAAATGGAATGGCCTTAGGCTTATTTAGATATGTTAATCAAACTACTAAATTGATAAATCAAGCTGCTCTTGTTTATGATGATTCTATTGATACTACTTCATGGTATAAACTTTATAATACATCATTTTAAGATTCTACTTTTCTCGAACCAACACCGAGGACTTACCTTGTAAATAGAGAGACTGGATTTTTCTATATATTTGAGTCAGTTCCTAATAAATTCTTTTAAACCTATAAAAATAATTTAATTAATGGCTAAATTGAATTAATCACAAGATGTACCTAAGTTTAAAATGTCGCAATGGGGTTCTTTTATGCTGCATTTTTAGGTGATTATTAGATAGTTTAAGGATCAATAGACATGCTATCAAATTTAAATCGAGCAGTTTTATAAATTATACAGCAGAGTGATTTGAGTTTGGTTAAGCAATTAAAGTTGTCATTTGGAAAAATGTTTAAACTCTCAAGTATTGCAATCACTGTAACTGATGAAAATATATTTGTTGTGTTTTCTTTTAAATCAATCGTGATTGCCAAGTTTGACAAAGATTTATAGCTCATAAAGTATGTATACTTTGAAAAGACTTTTACTTCTGCAAGCATCTTGAATATCAAATTTTATGGGGATGAATTACTTTACTTTTTTAATACTCAAACAATTCCCTCAAATAGTTCGTTTACAATAATGAGATCAGACTTTGATTTGGATTTTAATAAATATTAACTTTTTAGAGGAAAATCTATAGATTTAAATTCAACTGATATAAATTGGAAAATCGAAGCAGATTATTCAATAACTACTCCTAATTTAATGATTTCAAATTTTAGCCCAGGATTAAATGGAAATGTCACACTCGGATTTATGTAATTTTCAACAAACCTTAATTGGACATCCTAAAGTTTTTCTTCAAACTTAGTCAAAAGAAATGATAATGGATTATCAATGATAAGATTTAGGTAATTTGATGGTACTTATCACAGCCCTTCCCCTATTTAATAATCAGCAATTGAAACTGAGTATAGTTATGAATTTAAACGTAACAGTGGGATGTAAGAGATATAACTATAGAGTCTTCCACCATTGATTTGTTTTGATAGACCAATCACGCTGAAAGTTATATGCAGCATTAATAATAATGAGAATTTCTACTTTACTCAACTTTCATATAATTCTACTTTAAACAAAATTTCCGTGAATACTAACATGTTTGCAACACCTGTCGCTGTTCATGTAAAAGTAAGATATTAAGATGCTTATTAGGTTTAACCATTTATTTACGTTGATACTATTATTGCGATTAAAGTAGTAAATTCATCAAATGGAACAATATCAAAATCTAATTCATCATAATGTACACTTCATACCTTCTCATTAGGCTTTTTAAGTAATGAGTAATCTACAAATACAATATTTTTAGTAGAGGAAGATGAAAATATATTAATAGGTGGTTACATTTACACTTCCGTTGGCTAAGCTGCTAATCAAGCTACTATATATAGATTTTCATAAAGTAGCAGATTAGAATGGTAATCTTACATCTCTAATGCATATTATTTGTCTGAAATATAATCATTAGTGATGTAGAATGATTCAATTTATGCAACTTTTGTAAATAACATAAGCTTAAGTGCCCAATAATAAGCTTTAGTCAAGCTAACTTATAGTGAAGGTAAGCTTATTTGGAGCAGAAGAATTATGATGGAAAACTAATATTTTAGCTATCTGGCATTTGTATCGAACTATGAGATGATGAAAGATCCATTTAATAAAAACTAATTTGCACTACTATCAAGATATAGGTTGGGTGATACTTATAACTATATCATAGTCTTTTAGTTGCTTTACGACAATTAATTAAGCTTGAACATATCTTTTAATCATTTCCTATAAGATCAATCAAGTACAAATGCAGATGCTTTAAACACACCTGGTACTATTTGCTTCGATTTAGATGGCAACTTTGTCTATTATACAGGATTTCTCAAGAATAAATCCAGTACTTTAAATCCAAGCCCATTAAGTGGATTTATTGTAAAAAGTAATACTTCAAGTGGAAATGTTTTATGGGGTAAAACATTTTGGCACTCAGTTGTAGAATATAAGATAGCCACAAATAATCCACATTTAATTTAGAGTAAATTCAGCAAAAATTTAATAACTGGTGTGGGAATGTAATCGCAAATTTAATTATTAAAGATGACTACAGATGGTTAGCTTGTCTAAAGCGCTAGAATTTAATCCTCTACTGAATATCTTATTATAAAAATGTTTATTGTTTAGAATCCAAAGAATGAAAATTTAATCATAATAGCTCATACAACAGTTGCAAACATGAGATTTTTACTTTACATAGATAAAAACTTTAATTGTGTTGATAATTTAAAGTAATTTTTGACTTTTGGAAGGTAAATTAGTTATTATACTCCCTATAGATTTGTAACATAAAACGATAATTACTTTTTGACAGTTTCTACTGATTATAGTTATTGGTATTATAGACAAACTATGGTTTTTAAGTTCAACTTTAATTGGTATGAAAATTCTAAATACTCAAGTGTAGGAGCTAGTATAGTTAAAAATTCAATTATAGGAGATACTTTGGATACTAGTATTAACTATATTGACATTCAATCAGATATAATTGTCACTTTTAATAATACTTCTGATTCCTTTACTGAGTAAATTGATTATTTAAGACTAATACAATTAACAACATACAGGTATTTTCCAAGCCCATCTATAAACTCAGGAAATGCTCCTGGATCATTCAAATATTTGGTGTCGGATACTGCAAATGTACCATGTTCAGAAGTAAATTTTCCGGAATTCATGATGAAATAAGGCTAAATTGGAAAATATGAAATTGACGCCCTCTAAGTAAAACATTGTCAAGGGTATAGCTCCAAAATACTATATTTTTATAGTGAATATGATCGAGATCCACTATCAAGGTCATATGTCACGCTTAAAAACAATATTATTACTATTGATGGCACTTCTTCAAGCATTTATCCCAGTTTTAGGACATGGATTGTTACTGTATTATCAACAAATGATAAAAATAATGTACTACCTCTCCCCATATATGTATGGCCAGCTTCCTTTGAAGAGGTTCCTAAATCAGAATCAAATGATACATGCCAAGGAGTACTTTTTCCAAAAGTTATTGGAGCAAGCTTGAATGATTTTACTCATTACAACTCAGATATGGATCTAGATAATGGAAATTTTTTGGTTTGTGGAGCATCTTTAGCCTCATGGTACGTAATTAAGGATTATCCAGGGTAGTAATATGGAGTGATTTCTTTATTTGGAATAACTGGAAAAGCTTATTGGTCTTATGGAAAAAGTTCAAACCTTGTGTCTTATTTTACAAGCTGTATTTTTAGTTAAGACAAATAATCTGTTTATACTATCGCAGTTACATCCATTCAAAATAATGAATATTTGAATTAGCTTCTAAAATTAAGTTATACAGGAAAATTTATATATCTGAAGTAGTTTCCTATACCAGACTTATACTTTACATCAAATAAATATTTTCCTCAGACATACATATCATAAGATCCTTACAATTAAGATATTTACATTAGTATTAAAAGAAATTATGATTATCCATACTATGTTTGGCAATCAATGTTGTACAAGATGAATGATCAAAATGATTAAGCAGAACTAAAATGGCTTCTAAGATTTTAAGCAACGGATTCTTAGTCAAATATTGACTCATAAATATACCATCAGATAGAATATGTTAAGGATTCTAATTATTTATACGGAATAACTCAGTTTTAATTCTACACTGATTAATAACACTTTCCTATTCTTACCAAAATTCATAAAGATATAGCAAATTGTTCATTTGTACCATTAAATACTACAATGAGAAATTATGGCAAATACACTAGATAGCCGATGCTTATAGATAATGGAAAAATTTATGTTGCATATATTTAGATCGAAGAGAAATTACACTTAATGACAATATTTGATGAAGACTTATAGCTTTTAACCTCAAAATATTACTCATTTGAATTTCTTACATTAGAATCTGATCAGAACTATTATATTTCAATGGTTTAACAAGATAATAAAATATATGAGATGTATGCTATTGGAAAAACTAGATTATTCACTATATGGGACAAACAAAATCTTGAGATCATTTAAATGAATAGGTGAGTTATTGATAAAATATTTATTCTATTATAGTTAAGTCTTTACAAATTAATCAACTTAAATGCTTAAAATGTATAACTACAATGGATACTTGTACCTGTTCTATAATGGATAGTATTTCAGTAATTAACATTATTTGACCTTTAAAATTTAGAAAATTAATACGATACCTCAGTATTCGAAAGATATTTACTGAATTTTACCTCTCCAAATTCATGCATTACATCATATACTCAATCGGTCACCACATTCCCAGCACTAATTACTAATAACTCTATTGCATTGCAATTGCCGTTCAAATCAAAGATGACTAGTATTGTTTAGTATACAGTTGGTAAATTAAGCAATGCAATTAAAGGTTTCTATCTTGAATTGATTAATTACTCAATTGGATTTGGGTATACAACAGCTAGTGGAATAGGATGTCCTGATCTTAAAATTGATTGGCTTGATGATCCCAAAGATTTATTTATAAGATTACCTTAAGTTGAATTAGTTACATAGGTTATTAAACCAGCAAAAATATGCACTGGCGAAAAATTACTTTTTGGAATCAAAGTAGATCATTTTTCAAGTCTACCTCCCTCTATTTTTGTGACTAATGCTGTTGATGGATCTTAAATTAATATAAACGCTTCAGCTCTCGGTGTGGGAATTTATTCAATATCGGCATAGTATAGTTAAGGATAAGAATAGACTGTAAACTTTTATGTTTTAAATTTATTATTAGTTGTCAAAGAGCTTCAGAGTAACGATTATCCCTGAGAAAAATTTTACAGAACCTCTAAAATCAGAATGCTCTTAATCAATTTATCCATTTTAATCTTCCAATAATTTTATTAAGCATTACTCAGCTGATGTTTCACTAGATGATTCATTTTTTACCTTTTGTGGTACAACAAAGGAGTTTAATACTCCTGAGAACACTACATATTATCCATTCATTGCAACTTTTAATAAGAATCTTATACTTAGTTATCAGTTAACTCTCAAGAGCGGAGCAAGTGATGGTATAGCCACAACATGCTTATTTGACGATTAAAATAATATTTACTCAGTTATTCAAGCTAAATCAGCTACTAATGTAACTGATTATGACTCAGTATATTTTTACAAAATAGATACTTTGGGAAGGATGGTTTAGAGTAAACTGTTTTAAACTTCAGGATCTAAGCTGTCGGCTCAGTTAGGATATTATGATAATATCACACAATCCTTTTATGTCACTGGAATTACAGATTCAAGCTTGTATCAGCTTAGTGGATAGAGCGGATATATTATTAAAATGGATTAGAATTTAACCACAGTGTATTTTTCTGTTTATTCCATATATACCAGTTCAATTATTCCATAGGCACTAACTGTCACATAAAATGGATTTGTTCATTAATTAGTAGGAAGATAGAGTAATTCTACAGATAGTATTTTAGGTTTTATATCTTTAAATTCATCTGCTTTAGTTTACAGAAGCTTATTCTTTTTCGATAAATCTAGTCCTTCAGCAACAGCAACTAATTAGAGAACATACGACTTCGATATATTGTCATTAGAGAATAGAATATTTACGGCTTTTTCTTACCGGAACTTGCCATATACTGAGATTTACATTTCTGAATTTGGAATTCAAGGCTCCTTTGTTAATCACAAAGAGCTAGTTTTACAAGATTTTTCTAATATAGCTATTTCATTAGGCGTCTCAGGCAATGTTCGATACTCTCCTTCTGGAACAAGATATATTTACGTCATGATTTAACAATCTTTAGTTATGACAATAATAAGATTTTCAAGTGATAGGCTAACTATAGATGAATTTCAATTAGAATACAATTTATTGTGGGATAAGGATACTTATACATCATATACAAACCAATTCGTTTCAAATAAAAATCATTATTTTATGCATGTCTTTAATACCACAAGTATTTTGGCTTATAATTTCATGCAAGTATCACAGTTTAAAATATCTGATCTAGAAACTAAAATGAATAGTAGTTACTGTAGTATTTACAAATGGTAATTCTCCAGCATATCAAACAAATTCCTAGGAAATTATGGAGAAGGTGTGTCAGGAAATTTATCTAAAAATTGGTAATAACTCCCTGTCTTAGCTAAAATGTTTGCTCCAGCTGAAATGCAGGATTAAATAATCAAAGCCTCAATGTTTAGAGGATACTATTATAAAGAAAATGCTAGGCCATTCTATACTAATTTTCTCTCTTGCACTTAATACTCTCTAGCAACTCAAGGAATAGTCAAAAATTTTACAGGATAAAATGCAATTTATGTTTCAGAAGATGACTTCTATCTCAATCTGAGTCCATTTACTCAGTGCCAGGGTAGACCATTTACTATTAGTCTTAAAATACCACTTTTCTAAACGGGTTATCCTACGAATTATAATAATTTACCGTCTTGGGTAACTTTTGTATCTTCAGACATTAATGCCCCTTATATGATTGCTACTGTAAAAGATAATAGTCTCAAAGGAAATTATACTTTTTATTACAATTCTACTGTGATTGATGGATTAACTACTAGAAATAATTCCGTTCAATTCGTTGTATAGATTAATCCAAATTTTCCACCATATTTAATTGAGAGTTTTACTAAAAAAGTAAATGTTTATGGAATGCATAACTTTTATGATTCAATAGTTTATGATAAAGACAATGAATTTGATACACCAGTGATATGGATAGTTCTGCAAAACAGATCAAATAATTAAATCAGTAATACAAGTATTATAGGGCTATAGATATTATCCAATTCATCAGAATTAGTAGAATATGCAATCAATAATCCTCCAAATCCAACAGCAAGTACACTTTATTATTTAAAGATATTAGTTGGAGATAAATTAAACATGCTATCACCTAGAGAGTATACAATAGAACTTTATATTTTAAAAAATAATCCTCCACAGGTTAACAGTGCTAATAAACCTATAAAAACACTTCCATCATTAAATATACCGACAAAATTTACAATTAACCTTTAGTAAAGCAACTTCGTAGATCTTGAGGAAGATCCTTTTACAGTAGATTGTAGTTTAATCATTAAACCTACAATAGCTCCAGATTCAGATTGGATATAATTCATAGATTATTAGAATGAAACATATAGTATAATTGGAAATACACCAAGGAATAACAAATATGCTGGCTTATACTCTATAAGATGTCTACTAACTGATCTATAAACAAAAGAAAGTTCTACATATGAAATAACAGTCTAAGTTTATGAAAAACCTAGAATTTAGCTCTTGTACAGTTTGATTGACTAATCTTTCCTTTTACCATATGGATTCACTTTAAACCTAACCAATATCACTTCTGAATAAAAAGAGAACTATAACTTAACTCTCTTTGTAAATGATACAGTGTATAATAGTGACCACGCAAATTGGCTTAGATTTGATGCAACAAATAACACATTAGATTTTGCCCCAAAATCAAATAAATACCAAGGGACACATCAGATCAAACTTATGTTCGATGATGGAATATCTGTTCCTACCTAATTATCATTTAAAGTAACAGTTATCCCAAATAAAGAACTCAAGATTACAGGCTCGCTTAGTAATGAGGTCGCTATTGTCAATAACAATTTTATGTTTCACCATGATATAACGAAGTTATTTTAAAATCCTGAGAAAAAAGCTTTTACCTTTTATTTTAGAATTGAAGGATTATTTGAACTGCCCTATTTTATTTCTAAAAACTACTCCAACGGATCTTATTCAGGTATTGCCTAAGATGAAGCTATTGGCGAGTATAACATATAATGTGTTGGTGTTGATGACTCGTTTGTTGAAACAACTATTTCTTATACTTTTAAAGTTTAGCGTAATTCCTTAATAAATTTCTAATCCAATTTATAGCTTGTTATTACAAATGCGCATTATGCTGGGGTGGAGATTATAATTAATGCTTAAAATGCAATAAAGGGTTTTATTTTTATAAAGGAGAGGTATATATATTTTCATATTAATTTCTAATAGTGCGTGGATGAATGCATCTAAGGAACCTATAATGATACCAGAGATTATTGCCTTAATTGCCCATTTTAATGCATTAAATGTAATGGAGGCAATATTTCTAAGGATTGCTAAATGTGTTCAAAAGGATTTTTCTATTTTAATGATGGCTGCTATCTCTTGTGCCCATTAGGCTACTGGGGAGATGAGAATGATTATTTATGCAAAAGTAAGATAATATAATATTAATAAGCTTTTCAGAATGCAATCCTGCTTGTACTGACTGTTTTGGGCCAATGTCTACATAATGTTATGAATGCTCAGAACTATTTGGATTAAACTCATTTGGTGACACAATTAGGCTGGGATATGTACTTTCTGGGAAAGAATGTATAATCCCGAAATGTTAAGCAGGCTAATTCTTTTAATGGAAAGAATCTAGTGCGAATGAGCTACTTACAGGGAAATGTGAAAAATGTGATCCAAGATGCAAAAAGTGCGTGGGTTATGGTCAAAATAATTGCTAGGAATGCTTCCTTGGATATGAATTCTTAAATGAAAATAGATTTTGCATAAAATGCGAAGAAATTCTTGGAAAATTTACTAATGAGGAAATGGAATGTGAAGACTTATGTGGAGATGGAATTGTAGTAGACAAGGCTTGTGATGATGGTAATCAGGATAAGGGAGATGGTTGTAGCAATTTATGCATGATTGAGGCAGGATTTGCTTGTCCTTTTGCAAATTCTTCTTGCAAAGAGATTATTCCACCTTTCCTAAAAGTAACAGCTATTACAACAACTAATATAATACTATTGGAGTTTTCAGAACCTATTTTAATCGAGAAAGAATCTACTTTCAGTCAAGCCAATATTTAGGTAGACATTGTTGGATCTTTAAAAAGCTACAAATTTGAATGGAGAATAATATCACTTCAAAATCAATTGCTAGTTCCTGGGCGATAAATCTAAAAATTTATGATCAAGATTGATAATCTGCAATAAAGCTTGTATGGATAGGAAGAAATTAGGGTTCAATTCAAAGATAATAGTTAGATAAAAGATCTTGCAGACAATATATTGACAGAACAATATGCTTTCATTAATCCTTATCCTTTTACTTACTTATCTCCAACAGAAAAATCAACTGCAACTAGTGGTGGATCATCATTACAATATTCAGTAATGTCAGTGTTTAGTGTTAATCTAGCTATGAAGGCTTTATTGAATTCATCAATGCAATACTTGTGGGGACTTGTGCACGCTCTCTAGATTATTACTTTTCTCTTGTATATGAACATTTTAATTCCTTCTAATGTCGAGCTCTTTACAGATTATTTGTCAATAGCAAGTGGCGATATTAGCTTGAAAGAATTTATACCCTCAGTATTAGATATGGTTATTGATCAAAGAGACATCTATGAACCCATTGATAATGAGACATTTTACTATAAATTTTAAGAAAAAGATCTTACTCCTTATCTAATTATAAGCTATGGAGAAAAGATAAGTCTATGGATAGCAAGTATCTTAGTTATTTTGCCTGCAATAATCATATTAAATAAGTTATTCAAAGGAGTTAAAGTGCTAGAAAATTTGCTTAAAGGATTTTTCTTTAATGCACCATTAAGAACATTCATTGAATTATATTTTGAACTAGCCTTGATAATACTGATAAATACCAAATTCATTAAATTTTCTAACTCAAGTCAGATGATAGCTAGCACCACTTTATTTTTTATCGGATCATTCTCAATTACACTTCCTTTTCTTTTAATGACCCTGATCTATCAAAATAGGAAAAATATCGAGAAAAGAAAATGGAAGCATTCCCTTGGTATACTTACTGAGGATTTAAATAATGAAACTATCCTCCAGCTTTACTATTATCCGATTTTCATATATTAAAGACTAGCGATATGTACTATCCTTGCATATGGATTTAGGTATCCAGTTATTTAATGTAGCCTTATGATTGGATGCAATCTGCTAATGATTCAATACTTGACTGTGAATAAACCATTTAAATAAGAAAATCTTTAAACAACTACAGTTCTAGATGAATTCATTATACTATTCATAGCTATCATAATCTCGATGCTCCATATTTTAGATTACAACATGGATGAAAGAAAAAAGTATGGTTGGATAATTATTTTCCTGATCGTTTTCAGTGTTGTCAAAAACTTTGGTGTAGTAGTTTATTTTGGATTACATAATGCAAGTAAAACTTATTCTAAATTATTTAATCAGGAGGACAGGGAAATTGATTCTCCTCATACAAGCGACAATGAATCAATTGACACTGTTGATAATGTGAAGGATAACTCAGCTTAATTTTCACAAATTAAAAGATAGAGAAATACTTCTAATAGAAATATAAGATTATAACATATAGAGCCTTCTGTTTTTAGCTCTAGAAAAAATAATATAATATCTCACTAGTAATTTTTAAGATCTAGATAAGCATCCTATATAACAGATAATAACATTCTACAAACGGATTAATTAAAAAATTGAGAAGATTTAACACTTATTTGATTCATTAATTTTAATTTCATAAATTCAGATTATCCTTATAATCTAAACTCATGGGGTTTTGGGGTTTTGGGGTTTT
>CCKQ01018982.1:0-14092 GCA_000751175.1 Stylonychia lemnae
CCCCAAAACCCCAAAACCCCATGCTGCTGAAATATTTGAAATCAAATGAAATACTATATTCAAAGTTAATTTTCATAAAATAAAAATGTAAAGTGATGACTTTGTAGATCCGACATTACTTAATGCAGATCTTCAAAATATTCAAAATTAAGATCAATTTCAAACTGATAATCTTGATAGACCTCTAACACCTGTGATGAATTAAAATCCCTTGACACAGGTATTAGATTAGATTAAACCATAAACCTAATAAAACGCGGGTGCTGATTTTAATATGATGAGCGATACTTTAAATGAAATCAACAATTTTAATAATGACTAGAGACCCTAGACTGTAGATTTACCTTAGTAATTGGTGTAATCTAGTATGGTTGGGTAATAAAATGTAAAGGAAGCATTGCAGAAGAACTTTGCTAGGAAGTTGAATTAGAAAAAGGCATAAAGAAATGTTTAGGAGGAGACTAAATAATCAATCAATGATTTGAGAAATGAATTTCAAATATAACTGGGTAAAGTCTACGAAAATCATACCAGAAAGGAGGGAGTTTAAGCTTGTTTCAGAATCATATAAAGAAATAATGATAATCCATCTGCTCTTAGAGTAATTCTAGCTGCTTTGTGCGATAGAAGTACTTTAGCCGCTAATCCAGACAAAAAGGCTTAGGGTTTGATGTTCCATGTTTAAATGTTTGGATTCGTTGCAAAGTGCTTTAAAACAGAACTTAAGGATCCTTTAGATAAACCACCTTCTGTTGTTAAATCTGTAATCAGGATATAGGATGCTATATATGCATTTTTCAAGGAAAATTCAAAAGTAGTTTGGAAAGGGTGTGCAGTCAGCTTGACTGATATATTTGATAATTGTTTTCCTGATAAAACTTAGCCTGTTTAAGGATAATAAAGTCTTACAAGTTTTATCTTAGAACCTCTTCTTAACTTTCACAAGGGAGGAAACAATACTATGATGTAGCAAGGAGCATCATTTTGTATAATGCATTTCATCGAACACTTGATTACTCAAAACTAAGGTGATTTGCTTGAACAAGTTCACTAAGGAGTGATGCAAAGTATTACAGTAACTAATTTGAATTTTGATCATTTAAATATTAGAAAAATCGAATTGATAACGAGTCTTAATTGGCAGCAGCTGTCAAACTTATTTAAACTCTTGGCATTAGAGTCGCCTAAGATCACGTAGAAGGACTAGTAAATATCTCAATAAAAGTCATTGGTTCGCAAGCATCAACCGTATTTTAAAAGAAAGCCGCTTGTGATTTATTGAATATACTTGGAGAACATTTAAAAGATAGTGCAGCTCATGTTGTTCCCTCATATATGGTAAATTTAGATACTTAGCAATTTAAACTTAATAGGGAGATGTGATGAAATCTTTGGAATCACTTGACAATGAAAAGCAAATTGATCTAAGTGAATCAAGAAATAAAGCTAAATTAGCATGGAATCAGCTTTAGACAATATACGATAGTCTTGATCCTAAAGAAAAGGAATCACTATTAGCAAACTTTATGGCAAAGAACTTGCAAAATAAATTCAGGTATCTCAATTAATTTGAAATTTATAAATATTAGTAAGCTCAGAGATAGAGTAAAAGAAACAAGGGAATAGTAAAGAGCTCAGTCAGCTAACTCTCGTATAATGCATGACAATATCAACGATGAGATTAATCAATCCTACAGAATGCTGGCACAAGACTTTCTCAAGAAAGGAAAAGGTTAAGGAGGTGGATTATTTAAAGGAACAGTAAATTTCTCACCATCTGCTAGTAAAGATAAAAAGCTATATGAAGAACTCAAGCGAATTTAAGATCTAAATTCATTTATGATGGTAGGTGGATAAGAATCAAACAGAGGAAGAAGCGTTAGCCCTAATAGAAATAATCCGTTCAGTCAAGATTTCTTACCTTAGATAGATGAAAGCTAAATTACACCAGGAAATTAATCTGAAGTAGATCAAAGTTAGATATCCAATCTACTTCGTCCTGGACAAAGGAATCCAACTTCAGCTTCACAAAGACAGCAAAAGCTAAAAGCCTTGAATTAAAGGCTAGGTAGTGCAAGTACTGGTATAAATAATAGGAATTAGAATCAAGGTAACAATAAGCAACAGAAATTCCAAAAAATTTAAACATTAGATCCTAAGACTGGAAAACTTGTTGAAAAGATGGTACCAGTTGCAAATCTTCCATCCTTTGGAGATCATAACCAATAATTTATGACTGTTCCTGTAGTAGACCCCAAAACAGGTAAAGTTGTAGATTAAATAGTGCCAGTTGATAATCCTTTCTAGCAGCAACAATATTAAACAGTTCCAATAATTGACCCAGTTACTAAGAAAGTTGTAGGATAGCAAACTATTCCTGTTCCATAGCAGTAGCAATAATATAAAACAGTACCTATAATTGATCCTGTCACCAAAAAGGTAGTCGGACAGAAAACTGTGGCCGTTCCAAAACCTAACTAATAATTCTAGAAGATTTAGACAGTAGACCCTAAAACTGGGAAACTAGTTGAGAAAGTAGTTCCAATATCTTCCAACAGTCAAAACTAGAAATATTAGCAGGTACCAATCATTGATCCTGTGACCAAGCAAGTAGTTGATTACTAAATGGTACCTGTTCAACCAAACACTGATCCAATAATTGATCCTACAACAGGAGAAGTCTTAGGCACCTAAGATATGCCAGGTCTTTAGCAATTCTAAGAAGTTCCAATAATTGATCCAGTTACTAAGCAAGTTATTGATTACAAAGTACTTCCAGTTCCAGACTAAAATTAGAAATATCAAAGCATTCCAATTTATGATTAGAGGACAGGCTAGATCATAGATCATAAAGTTGTACCAGCTGACATGTCTATTCCTGAAAATCAATAGAATAGGTAAAATAAGTAGTTCACTTCAGTTCCAATTAGAGATCCACAGACTGGATAGATAGTCGATTAAAAATTAGTTCCTGTAACAATAAGCAATCAAGCTCCCTAGCAATAATTTTAGAAGGTTTAAGCCTATGATCCAGTGTCAGGCTAGGTTGTTGAAAAAATATTGCCAGTAAACAATAATGCTAGCGGCAATAATTCTTAACAATTCAACTCAGGATAATAGCAGTATTAGCAAGTACCTGTAATTGATCCTATTACAAATCAAGTAGTTGATTATCAATTATTACCAGTTCCCGATTCTAATTAACAATATCAAAGTATTCCAATAATAGACGAGAATACAGGTTAAGTGATTGATCATTAGTTAATTCCAGTTGGAGATAACTTTGGATAACAGAATCAACAATATACCACAGTTGATATAAGAGATCCATAAACTGGCTAAATAATCGAATAAAAGGTTATTCCAATATCGAATACAGGATTAAATAATAATCAGCCCAAATTCAAAAAGATCAAGACTGTAGATCCAATATCTGGATAGGTAGTTGAGTAAACAGTGCCTATAAGTGGACCTTTAATAAATCAAGGTAATAAAACTGGATAACAGTAATATTAGTAAGTTCCTGTGATTGATCCAGTCACATAATAAGTAGTTGAGTACAAAGTTGTTCCAGTGCCAGATCAAAATTAACAGTATCAAAGTATTCCAGTGATTGACCAAAATACAGGTCAAGTCATTGATCACAAGCTTGTTCCAATGAGAAGAGATAATCCTAATTATAAGGAAAATAAGAAGTTTACTTCAATTCCTATTAGAGATCCTCAGACAGGCTAAATAGTTGACTAATAGATTGTTCCAGCTGAATAACTTCAATAATAGTTCCAAACAATTAAAACAGTAGATCCTAATACAGGTCAGCTAGTTGAGAAAGCAATCTAATTTTTAAATCCAGTAAGCAGCCCTTTGCCAGGGTAATAGTAGTACTAAGAAGTGCCTGTGATAGATCCAGTTACCAAATAAGTGTTAGAATACAAAGTGTTGCCTGTTCCTGATTAAAACTAGCAATATCAAAGTATTCCTATTGTTGATTAGAGAACTGGGTAGGTAATTGATCACAAGATCGTTCCAGTAGATAAGACAGTACCTCAAAATAAATTAAGAAAAAATAAAAAATTCACAACAGTTCCAATTAGAGATCCTCAAACTGGGCAAGTAATCGATTAATAAATAGTTCCAATTGCTGAATCAGAACCTTAATACTAGACTATAAAGACAATTGATCCTGTTTCTGGTTAGATAGTTGAGAAAACTATGGAGGTAAACAATCCAAATTAAAGTTTCATGGGAGAAATTTAAAAACAGTAATAGTATCAAGAAGTCCCAGTCATTGATCCTGTGACTAAGAAGGTCTTAGAGTATAAAGTCCTCCCAGTTCCAGATTAAAATCAGCAATATCAAAGCATTCCAATAATCGATTAACGAACAGGTTAGGTTATTGATCATAAAATAGTGCCTGCTGATATGTCTATTCCTCAGAACAAATAAAGGAAAAATAAGAAATTTGCATCAGTTCCAATTAAAGATCCTTATACAGGTTAAATAGTTGACTAGAAATTAGTACCACTTCCAGATTTAAAGCCTTAGTACTAAACTATTTAGTAAAGAGATCCAATATCAGGATAGATAGTAGAGAAAACTATTTAGACAAATCCAGCTGAATAGCAGCAACAATTTTAAGAAGTACCTGTCATAGATCCAATAACAAAAAAGGTAGTAGAATATAAAGTGCTTCCAGTTCCAGATCAAAATGTGCAATATTAAAGCATTCCAATATACAATAAAAAGACAGGAGCTGTCATAGATCATAAAATAGTGCCAGCTGATATGTCATTACCAGTTAATTAAAATAGATAAAATCAAAAATTCACTGCTATTCCAATTGTAGATCCATAAACAGGATAAGTGGTCGATTAATAAATAGTACCGTTTAATGAAAACTAATAACAACCAAAAAAATTTAAAAGAGTAAAAATAGTTGATCCTGTTTCTGGTTAAGTTATTGAGAAAACAGTACCAGTGAGTTCAAATCCTTAACAAAATTTCCTTGATAGATAATAACCTCAACAATAGTATCAAGAAGTTCCAGTCATTGATCCAGTTACAAAGAAGGTCCTAGAGTATAAAGTCCTCCCTGTCCCAGATCAAAACTAGCAATATTAGAGTATACCAGTAATTGACTAAAGGACAGGTTAAGTGATAGATCACAAGATAGTTCCAGCTGATATGACAATACCTTAGAACAAGTAAAGGAAAAATAAGAAATTCACAACTGTTCCTATCAGAGATCCATAAACAGGTTAGATTGTTGATTAATAGATAGTTCCTATTCAGGAAACAAAGCCTGAATTTAGAAAAGTTAAGACTAGAGATCCTCGAACTGGTCAAATGATAGAAAAGACGGTGCCTATTAATGTACCTGGAATGGCTAATCCTGTTTAAATTGGAGAACAGCAATATTAAGAGGTGCCTGTAATTGATCCAATAACAAAAAAGATTATTGATTATTAAGTGCTAGCTGTACCTGACGCTAATAAGCAGTATCAGAGTGTTCCTATAGTAGATAAGAATACAGGACAGATATTGGATCATAAACTTGTTCCGGTTGATAACCAGTAATAAGAGTTTACTACTATTCCAGTGAAAGACCCATAAACAGGAATAATACACGAGAAGCGAATTCCTATTTAAAAAACTAAATTTAAGAAAATCAAGACCAGAGATCCTGTCTCTGGTAGAATGGTTGAAAAGACAGTACCAATCACTATTCCTGGTGCAGGAAATGCCTCAAATGGGGAATAGTAATATCAAGAGGTTCCAGTAATTGATCCAGTAACTTAATAAATAATTGATTATCAAGTATTACCAGTTCCAGATGGGAATTAGCAATATCAAAGTATTCCAATCATTGATTAAAATACAGGGCAAGTAATAGATCATAAACTTGTCCCAGTTCAAAATTTACCAACATCGACTCCTTAATAGCAATTCTAAAGTATTCCCATCATGGATCCCTATACTGGCTAAATCACAGGTACATAATAAGTGCCGAAATAAAAAAATAACCTCACCGCTAAACTTGCATAATAGCAATCGAGAATGGAAAAGGTTTAGACATTAGATCCTGTGTCAGGAAAAGTTGTAGAAAAAGTAGTACCAGTCATAAATGCTTCTCAATTAAATAATATACCTGGAGATAAATCATACTAATAAGTACCAATAATAGACCCTGTGACTAAGCAGATTGTTGACTATTAAGTTTTACCGGTTCCAGATTCTACTCAGCAATATTAGAGTATACCAATTATCGATCAATCAACAGGCTAAGTTATAGATCACAAACTAGTTCCTACTGGTCAATAAGCTACAATATAGCAATAGAATTAGGAATTCGAGGCTATACCAATTAGAGATCAGCAGACAGGACAGATTACAGGTACATAGATGATTCCTAAACAAAATAATCCAGTTACATAGCTAGCAAAACAACAATAAAGAATGGAAAAGATTCAAACATTGGATCCTCAATCTGGAAAAATAGTAGACAAGGTAGTTCCTGTTATAAATGCTTCGTAACTTAACAATTTACCAGGAGAAAAATCCTATTAATAAGTTCCAGTTATAGATCCTATAACTTAGCAAGTCATTGATTACCAAGTCCTTCCTATTCCAGATTCGACATAGCAATATCAAAGCATTCCCGTCTACGATGAGACTACAGGATAGGTAATTGATCACAAACTAGTGCCTACAGGATAAAAAGCTTCTTTGTAACAGTAAAATTAGCGATTTGAATAGGTTCCAATTAGAGATCCTCAGACTGGTTAGATTACTGGGACTCAAATGATTGCTAAATAAAATAATCCAGTTTAATAAATGGCTAAGCAACAGTAAAGAATGGAAAAAATTCAAACATTGGATCCTATTTCAGGTCATGTGGTAGAGAAAGTTGTACCAGTGATTAATGCATCGCAACTAAATAATATACCTGGTGAAAAATCTTATTAATAAGTGCCAGTTATAGACCCTGTTACTAAACAAATTATAGATTATCAAGTCCTACCAATTCCAGATTCTACTTAGCAATATCAAAGTATTCCTGTTTATGATGACGCAACAGGACAAGTAATTGATCATAAATTAGTGCCTACAGGGTAAAAGGCTTCATTATCTTAATAGAATCAGTAGTTTGAGTAAGTTCCAATCAGAGATCCTTAGACTGGTTAGATTACAGGTACTTAAATGATTGCAAAACAAAATAATCCAGTAACTTAGATCGCTAAAAAATAACAAAGAATGGAGAAAGTTTAAACATTGGATCCTTTATCAGGGCAAGTGGTAGAGAAAGTTGTACCTGTGATAAATGCATCGCAATTAAATAATATTCCTGGTGAAAAATCTTATCAATAGGTTCCAGTTTTAGACCCTGTTACTAAACAAGTAATTGACTATAAGGTTTTGCCTGTCCCAGACTCAACTCAATAATATTAGAGCATCCCAATCATTGATTAGAATACAGGTTAGGTAATTGATCACAAATTAGTGCCAACAGGCTAATAAGCAACTTTGTAACAACAATAATAAGAATTTCAGGAAGTTCCTACTAGAGATCCACAGACTGGGTAAATCACTGGGACTTAAATTATTCCAAAATAAACTAGCTTAAAATAAAATAGCATTGTAAATTAATTGGCTTAACAACAACAGAGAATGGAAATGGTACAAACATTGGATCCAGCAACTGGTTAGCTCGTAGAAAAAGTTGTGCCTGTAATAAATGCTTCTCAGCTTAATAACATTCCAGGGGAAAAGCAATATTAAAAGATCCCTGTGATCAATCCTGTGACTCAGCAAGTAATTGATTATCAAGTTTTACCTGTTCCAGATTCCACATAGCAATATTAGAGTATTCCAGTTATAGATTAAAATACTGGATAGATAATTGATCACAAATTGATACCAACTGGTTAACCAGCAACTCTATAATAGCAATAACAGGAGTATTAATCTGTTCCAATAAGGGATCCACAGACAGGCTAGATTACTGGAACTTAAATGGTTCCAAAATAAAATAGTATCGTCACTCAAATGGCTTAATAGCAATAGAGAATGGAGAAGGTATAAACTCTAGATCCTATATCAGGTTAGTTGACTTAGAAAGTTGTACCCGTGATAAATGCATCTCAACTAAACAATATTCCTGGGGAAAAACAATATTAAGAGGTACCAGTTATTGATCCCATAACCAAACAAGTCATCGATTATAAAGTTCTGCCTGTTCCAGACCCTACATAGTAATATTAGAGTATTCCAGTCATAGATCAAAGCACAGGCTAAATAATAGATCACAAACTTGTGCCTACTGGATAAGTAGCAACCATATAATAGCAATAGTAGGAATTTTAATAAGTTCCTATTAGGGATCCCCAAACTGGCTAGATAACTGGAACTTAGATGGTACAAAAGTAAAACAATATAGTAACTTAAATGGCAAAGTAGCAATAAAGGATGGAAAAGATATAGACTTTAGATCCTGCAACAGGTTAGCTGACTGAGAAAGTTTTACCTGTGATAAACGCATCTTAATTAAACAATATTCCAGGATAAAAATAATATTAAGAGATACCAGTGATTGATCCAGTAACTAAACAAATTATTGACTATTAAGTCTTACCTGTTCCTGATGCAACTTAAAAATATCAGAGTATCCCTGTGTATGATTAGAATACGGGAGAAGTAATCGATCATAAAATTATCCCAATATCAGATCAAAACTCTAACAACTTTAATTAGAACACACAGTTCTAAACTGTACCTATAATTGACCCTGCTTCTGGTTAGATAGTTGACTATCAGCAAGTTCCATTAGGTGATAGCAACGTTTAAACTATTAATGGCTAACAATATCAGTCAGTTCCAATCTATTATCAGGCCACTGGTGAAGTAATAGATCAACAATTAGTTCCACTTAGCAATAATCAATTCAATTAAAATTAACTCGGAACTTAGCAATAGCAGTTCAAGACAGTCCCTATATATGATACTTAAACAGGCTAAGTTATTGATTAGCAAGTCGTTCCTTTGAATCAGCCGATGAGGAAACAAGTAATACCAATCAGAGATCCTTAGACTGGGCAAGTAATCGATTAAAAAGTAGTAGACGTTCCAATACAAGCACCAGCCTAATAATTAAAACAACCTTTCAACAATTAGATGAATCAATTTTAACCAGGCTCAGCATTAGGTAATCAATAATAACAGTAACAGTTCTAAACAGTGACAGTCCAAGATCCTATTACAGGAGAATTAAGATAGCAAATATAACCAATTCAAGATAGCTAGGCTTCTCAATAATATCAGACTATTCCAATATATGACCCAGACACTGGAGAAGTTGTTGATCAGCAGATTGTCCCAGTTTCATAAAATTAGATGCAAAATTACTAAACTGTGCCAGTTTATGACCCAATATCAGGGGAATTCTAGGGTCAGCAACTTATGCCAGTAAATCAGCATAACTAACAGTAGTTTTAAGGTTAGCCTGTGTATGACCCAACTACTGGATAGATGATAAATTAAATGGTTCCAAATAATTAAGGTTATCAAAATACTTTAGGAAATAACATGAATCCTTATTAAAATATTTAAGAATTAGGAATTGATGATGACATTTTTGAAGAACAGCCCAATTTCTCAGGAAATTAAGCAATCCCTGGTTTTTCTAACTATGATCACTCTGGATAGATTAATAATGGCTAATTTAATTCTCACATGCCAACAACTGGCTAAAGATAAACATTAAATGGCTAATTCCAGCCGAACATTGGGTACTAAAACTAATCTTAAGGATCAATGATAGGAGGAGATCAAGGATTAAATAACTTAAATCCTTTCAATTAATATCAATCCAAAGGAACATTTGGCATGGATAACTAATTCGCCTAGAATTCATATGGAGGTGCAATGAGTTAGTAGGATCTGTCGGAATCATTACCTAACTAAAATAACTAGTTCTTAGGAGGGTTAGTAAATGAAAACCAAGCTTAAAGGCAATTCAAATAAGGACAAATTAATGACTTAATGGGATAAGATCCATATAATTAGAACAACTATCAGCCTGGAGTAGCAGAGTTCAATCAGGACCAGTTCGATGATTTTGATGGTTTAAATGATCAGAATATGCTAGGAACTCAAGGCATGCCTAATCAACTTGGATAAGTATCCGGCATTAGTCCTTATCAGTCAAGAGGCAACAGTATCAGCCCTAACAGAATGGGTAATCAAAGGGTTGTGGACAATTAGAGCATGCAATCTTAATTTGGTTCGCCTGAGCACTAGGATTTCAACCATGCAAATAGCACGAATCAACCAGGATTAGGATAAGGCTTCTAACAGCCAAATATATTTGATGCTAGTCCCAACACTTAGTCAAGAATGATAAATGAACAGAGATAAAAACTCAAAGAATAGCAAGAAAGATTGCTTCAAAATAATCCATAGCTTTCAAGGTACCAATAGCATAAGGAATTTCTCGAAGATAAGCTCTTAGCTGAGAATTAGCCAGGATAGATGAATACTAATGACTAGAATTAAATGAACAACCTAAATTTCTTAAGTGATCCCACAGATATCGATGGAGGAGATGACATGAGTAGTGCTCAGCACAGTCCAGGTAGAGCGTACTAAGAATAAAATCCTATGATGCAAAAGTAACAATTCTCGAACCAAGTTTTCCAGCCTTAAAGAAATACTCAGCAAAATACTTAAGGCCTGCCTTAATAAACATCTAATTTAGGCAACTTATAAAACTCCCCAGGTGGAATAAGGCCCTATGAAAATGACATGCTTATGGATTCATTACAACCTAATTACAAAGGTGCTTAGAATCAATTCTCACAGGATGGATAAAGATTTACCTCTCCTGTAACAACATCAAATGGTCTTTAAAATTTATCATAAAATAACTCACCTCTCAGACAAAATGAAGGTTTCAATCTTTAAAATTAAAGATTAGCAAATTAGCCTAATTTAAATACTCAAGGAAGTCCATCTCAATTAATTCCTGGATAACTTTCAAATAATAGTAGTCAATCTCCTATCAGGGGTTAGAATAATAATTTTGATGATAATTTGTAGTCTTAAAATATCAGATAAAGTAGCCATTAGTAAAACATGAATGGACTTTTGCCTAACTAGCAAAATTAAAGAGCAGTGTCTCCATACATTGAAAAGGATTTGCCCTTGATAAAAGAGGAGGACCCAGATATTGATAATTGCGAATCAGATTTCAACGACAGAGATCTAATGAGCACACCAGGCTAGAAGAGCAACTAAAAATCTCATACTCTAAATTCACTTAATTAATAACCAGGGCTAATGAACAATAATTTCAGACCCCCTCTAAGAGATGGCAGTTCAGAATAAAATCCAATGATAAATAATTCCTCAAACAATCCATTATCCAATAACTAATTAAGATAAAACTAGCAAAGTAGTATGAACCCAAATTAAAATATGAATTAACCTCAAGTTTAAGGTGTAAATCTTAAAGACACTCATAGGAAGATCATGATTGCTCCACAAAAATAAGATACCAATTAAGGAGCTAGTTCGCTTACAAATCAGCCAAATAATAGGCTTGGAGCATAAATTGCACCAAATCAGAGTGTTCTTCCAGGAGTAAACAACCCCATTAAATCAATTAATAATCCAACTCTACTTGCAGGCATAAATACATCTGGACTTTAAGACTTAAACAATCTAGGAAATTAATAGCAGATAAGTCCGCTTAATAACAACAATTTTTAAAACCCTGGCTAGAAACCTTAGTCTAATATTATTAATTCTGGCTTAGGTAATTTTAGCGCATTAGGATAATTGCCCCCATCATAGCAGTAGAATTTATCATAGAGTGGAATACCGAACGTAAAACAAAACAATTTAGGAAGTGGTATTCCTAATCTAGGTTCATAATAAAATATTTAAGGAAGTCTCTAGTTAAAGAAAGAACTTAATCCTGGCTAAAGTAATAATACTGGTCCAGGAGGAGTATCAAGAAATTTAGGAGTAAATCAATCACAGTCAGTCCCTATTTCTAATACCACACCTCAAAATAGAAATTTGGCTAATCCATCTCTTCTTGGAGCGATTCAAAACCCAGCAGGGGTTTAAACCAATCAATTTCCAGGCTTATCAAGTTAAGACTAACTGAAATCTCATATTCCTAAAGCATTACCTCCACTCAATTCTCTTGGATCTTCATAGCAACTCCCAGGCTTAAACAGTCAACTTCTAACTCCAAAAAATTTAGCATCAGGAAATCAGAATATTAATCCAACGGAGAGCAATCAATTTAATAGTTAACCACCAGCAAATATTAATCCCCTTCTTAATAGAGCCTAAAACACTCAATAGCCAGGAGGTTATGCTGGTTTTAATCAGAATTTAAATCCATTAAGCCCCACAAATCAATAACTATTAGGATAAAATTTACCAAACAACCTTGGTAATCAACTAAATTCAAATGCTGCTTTAAATAAACCATTTGGATCTAATTCACTTAATGCCCAGTCTAATCCTCTTGGGTTATAACATAGAGGCTAGTCTATTGCAGGTTTAGGACCAGGTTTACAGCTCAACCCTCAAGTATTGGGAAATTAAAATCAGGGGTTAAATGGAAGTTAATCGCACAGTTTATCTCCTACTAATCAAAATTTTAATCCTAATTTGAACCCTCATAATACAGCTGCTGGATCTTAGTAAAACCAAGGGCAGAGGCCAAGTTCAATGGGATTACTAAATGGAAATTAAGGCTTAACTGGACAAACTTACCCAATAAATATCACAAATTAAAGATCAGGCTCTTAAATCCCAGGGTTATCATCACAGATTTTATCATCTTAAGGATAGCAGATTCCTAATTTGAAAACAGGATAATACCCACTTTAAAATCAACAATAATAATAATTATAACCGAATTAAAATATGAAGTCAATGGCAAATCTCTAAGGAAATCAACTACTTTCTCAAAACTAATCCTAACTACCCTCTATCTATCAAGCCCCTGGCTAGGTTCAAAGAATCTCACAACCTGGATCTTAAGGTTAATCTATCTTATCACACTAATCTATGCTTTCTTAAGGTGGAGCCCCAGGACCTAATGGGAGACTTGCTCCTTCAAATCAAATTTTTTCTACTCAACCACTTTAAACAGTGGGTGGTGGACTTGCAAATACAAATTCAAGTGGGATCCCGAGTTAAGCAGCTTAACTGATAACCCAGTAGATTTTAATGATGCAAAAGCAGATGGAGTAAGGCTTTGCAAAGATGTGTGATAAGATTGAAGATATTGAGACCAGAGTTGATAATGCCAGTAATTAGTTGTAGTAGTTTGAGAAGTACCAAGAGTAAAGAAAATTAAGAAATTTAAATAAATTTAGGCCCCTTTCAGATACAGGTAACAGAGCTGGAGACTTTGCTAGATCCGATTTGTAAGTCATTTGTTAATTTTATTCATTTATAGAGATGACTTAAGAGATCCAAGATTCAGAGATCAAGCTCAGACACTCGCTAATCACACTGGATAAAAATCTCCTCACAGATAGTCTAAATTAGGAGTGATTTGGAATAAGGTGCTAGACCTAGTGAAAAGAAAGTAATACGAGGATGCCTATAGATTGACCATGAAGGAGGCAGATGATATTTATCTGATAAGATTAGTTGCCCAAACTGGTCCAGTAGTGAAGCAGCTCGAGGATAAGACTGCTTTCCAAGTTATCAATAGAATCAATAAGATCATTAGAAGTGGAGCATTTGAAGCAATGGAAATTGAATGGATCGAAGATGCAAACAAAAGAGGTCTTTTCTAGCAAATGAGTAAGCACGAGTAGAATGAATACCTTGACACCTTGTTTTGGTTCTCTCAATCTAAGTTAAATCCAAAGATTTCAGAGAGAGCTCAAGATGTCTATCAGCAAATTAAGTCCACAGCAGCAACTGCAAAAGGATTGTCAACTAAAGAAGGAACTAAAAGAATGCAATGAATTTTCAAATAATTTCATAATTTCAATTTTTGATATAATTCAAATTAGCTTTAACGTTCCTCATGGGGTTTTGGGGTTTTGGGGTTTTGGGG
>CCKQ01018999.1:0-10729 GCA_000751175.1 Stylonychia lemnae
CCCCCAAAACCCCAAAACCCCAAAACCCCTAATGAGATGCTTTAAGGAGAGTCATGTGATAAATAATAAATTTAAATAAAGAATACTTTATTATGTATCGAAATCAAAATACTAATACTTTCTAAAACCCTCCGTCTTAGGGTAGCTATCTTCGTAAGACAGATCCCAACTACTACGATGATTCGCCAGATATGAATATAAGGCAACCACCTCTAGGCATAAGTAAGGAATTGCAAAGTGCATATCCTAGATACCAAGATTCTACTCAATAAATAATGTATAATCAGCAACAACCATCAAGTCATGCGTATGCATCCATTAATTCCTAATTTGATTTAAATAGATCCAGAACAGGACAGCAGTATTCGAATTAGCAACAAGTGCATGGATCTCAGGTTAGCAATTACATATAGCCAAGTTATCACAATCCCGCTCCAAGGTTGACTCAGAGTGAAGAATCTGGGGGAGTTAACGCTAATACTGAGGGAAATCAATACCAGGATGATGAAGATTTTGACGATGAGCGAGACCACGACGATATGAGAGAAGGAGAGAACGATATTGAGTACATTATTATGAATCTCTACGCTAAAATGAAGAATCTGGAAGGCAAATACATAGACCTCTCAAACTACTACAAGCAGGAACTCGTTAGATCCTCTGTAACTAAAAATCCAAGTGAAATTGAAGGGAATGTAGGCGGCATCAACAATTAAGTAAGGAGTTTTCAAGGTGTTGGAGGCTTGAACAATCTATCATCCCCTCCTAGGAATAAAACTAGCATGATTGAAATGGATTAGTCAGTAAGATACACCTAATTTAGTTATAATATGTTTAGCCTGGCAAAGATTCACCAAAGAGAACTGGCGATATTGCTCAGGAGAAACAAATAATTGAAGATTTAATACTTGAAAAAAGAAAAGTAAGTTAAAATTTAATGAATTTGAATTAATATTTGATTATAGCTCGAAGACGATGTTAAGTAAATACTGGCAATGAGAGGCCAGCCAAATGGAAACTAAGCATCATAAAACATGCATCATCAGCAATCACCTCCTAAATATAAGATTTCAGACTTCAAGACTAATATTCCCAGTTAAGAACAGTTACAGTTCCTTAAATAGTAATTGAGTGAAGCGCTAGACAATGTTATTGATAATCTTGATAATTCATAGAAAAAGGAACTATAGTATTTATCAGCAAAGCAAAATGAGATGTACTAACTTGCCAGCAGATATAACCTACCACCTCAAGTGAAAAATGAATCACTTGGACTCTGGTATGATGCTAAGACTAAGATTACATCTATTATGGGAGACCTAAGGATATCAATTTAATAAAAGTAGAAGCATATTGAAAATAATCTCGTTAGCTCTCAAATCAATAGTGATAGAGGAGGTTCCTTATAACAAGATGCTAATAACCTATCTGGTAACCTAAAATAACAATTAGAATTTATAAACTAGAAAAATGACAAGTCTACTCCGATAAGCAGCAAGATGATTGATGATTTGAAGCGAGAAATGGTCACTATTAAGAAGAAGTCTGAATAGCACTAAAAGTTAGTTCACAAACTCAAGGGATAATTGAAATTTAAGGAAGGATTGATTAAAGAAGAACATTTTAAGCTAAGTTAAATTATCAGAGATCTCAAGCAAAATCTAAACAACATTGACGATAATAATAAGAGACTTTTGAGTGGAGATAAAAATCAAAATATCTTGATGAGTCCTTTTGAAAAGAAGATTGCCACTTATTAGAAGAGTGCTGAGATGAGAAAGCAAAACGAAAGATCTGGCTCTAGAGGTAGAACTACAGGTGCTCCAATGAGCAACACTGGCTCAAACTTTTACAAGTTTAACCCAGATCTTAACAATCCTTAGATAATTCAAAATCTTTCATAACAACAAGATTAAGATCAAGAACTAAGAGTGGTAAAGCAAAAATTCAAGAACTTTGAGGTTACATTTGATGATTTCACCAATAAGCTAATGATTAAAAATCAAGATATCAATGATCTCGAGAGATAAGTTGACTCACATCATTTAGTGGAGGCTAGGGGCCTATAAAATTTGGAATAGTTGATCAACCATCATGCCTAAAACTAGAAGTAAAACGAATAGAGATCCAAATCAAGATCCAGAGTAGATAACCTTACCACATCCCCAGCAGCAGCTTCAGGAGGCTACAATACTAAAGAGCATGATAAAAAACTGGCAGAGTTGCAGAGAAATAATGAGTAGATTTACCAAGAACTGAGGAAAGCAAATGAAAAGTATTTAAACCAGAGAGTTGAGAACAATAAACTCAAGGATGAAAACCAGATTTTAAAGAATAATCTTGACGATGCTCAAATTCAGATTAGAAAGCTTACTAATGCAAGTCAAAATGAACAAAGTTCTTAGAATAATAACTCTAAATCTAATCTCTAAGTCAGGTAGAAGTCTAGAGCCAGTAGATATGAATTATCCTAAGGATAAAATGTATTTGGCTAGTAATAGTAGCAGAGGTAATCTAGCAATAACTCAACTTAATTAACCAGAGAAAACGAAGATCTGAGAAGAAGAGTTCAAGAGCTAGAAAAGGAATGCTATTCACTTACTTATTATCAATAAGAGATGCAAAGAAGAGGTCCTGGATCAAATGGAAACGCATCCTTCTAAGACCCATTCACGAGATAACTTAATATGGAGAATGCTGACATGAAAAATAAGTTAGAATAACTGTGCCTTTAAGTACAAAAATTCATGCTTGCTATGAGAAGACTATAGAGAGCAGTGAACAATAAAGATAAGGAAATTTAGAATCTAAAGGCTGATTTTGAGAAGAATAAGAAGGTCCTAGATACTATGGTCAAAGAGATCAAGGAGAAAGAGGACAACAAGAACTCTAATAAAGCAGGCAACCTTACAACAAATGCCTATAATAATCCTCAGCATTTCTCAATGATCCTGGGTGGCAACAGAGATAGCAGATTTGGAAATGAAAGTCAAGAGAGACAAGTAACTTCGTCAGTGCTGAGTGCTCAACCTTTGAGGAATAGAAGCCAAGCACCGAAGGATCTGAACACTAGCGGAAGTTTCGCAAACCGCTAGTAATACCCAATAACCTAGAGACCAGGAGCAATGAACGATGACCTTAATCAATCTAATGGCTAACTTCCTCCAAAGAAAGGCATTATAAGACCAAAGACTTCTCAGCAATAGCACTTCACTCCAATTTAAAACTAAGGCTTTAACACAGAACTTTAAACGCCTTAACCATATGGGCAGGTGCCAAGTCAGTAATACCAAAGCTTGGATCTTTAGAATTAGGAGTACTAAGAGAACTTTAATAACTTACTCGAGGAAGTTAAGAATATGCAGGAGGAAAGAGAGATCCTTAGATAATAAATAGAGGAATTAAAGACCAGATGCGAGAATGAGACTGCTGAAAGAAATGCTTAGGAAGTTAAACTTAGTTAGAAAGCTGAGAATATCAACAAACTTAATAAATAAATCAAACAGTCAACTGATAGAGTTTACAAGTTAGAGAAGATAGTAAATGAATATAAAGACGGATTTTCGTTACTTGAAAACGCTTAAAATCTAAACTAGTTGGCAGTTAGTAAACTGAAAACTGATTTGCTTTACAAGGAGAGAGACTTGATAGCTTAAAACGAGATAGTCAATAAGGATAAATTTATTCCATTTGGAAGCCAATCTATCTACATTCAAACTGTATTGACAGGTCCAATTGAAGATAAATCGAAATTAGATTCTTTGAAAGCTTAATTAACAAGCTAGGTGTAAGCAAAAGAGTAAGAGTTAGAAAGACAATTTATTGGTTTGGAAGAAAGACTAAATGCCAAGGAGTAGGATTTAGATTCAGTTAAGAAGCTTTTTATGGATAAACTGAAGGAACTAGAGTCCAGTTTTGTTGAACTAAGCCAAGATATGATTGAATCTGAGCATGTGCAATTAGAAGCATCAAAGAAATATCAATAAAAGTAGCAATAGCAATTGAGATAGTCTTAGATTTAATAGAATAAGAACTAAAAAAGCTATGATGCCTAGAATGAGCTAGAAAGGTCTATTGAATAAATACTCAGTGATGGAGGAGTGAATAAATAAAAACTAGAGGAGGAGTTGCAAGAATAGATTGACTCTTTGACATAAATGAATGAACAACTCTAAGATGAGAATGGTGAACTCAGACAAATCATCAAGCAACTTTAGAAAGACCTCTAGAACTAAGATGAATTGCTTTTGATCAAAGCTCAGTACGATGAAATCCAAGAAATCAATGATAGACTTGAACAGGACATAGAAAATCTATCAACAGAACTTGATCTGACTAAGAGATAAGCAACTTAACTTAAATCCCAACTTGATAAAACTAAGACAGACCTGGCAGAGACTCAGAAATCTAAGGATAAAGCCATCAACACATATTAGGCATAGCTAGATGAGGCTGAAAATTAACTTCTTGATATGAACAACATGCTCTCTAAAGAATAAGAATAAAGGATTCTATTTGAATCAGAGTTCAGTAAGGCTGAAAAGCAGGTAAAGCAAGCAAAAGCTGAGAAAATGCAAATCGAAACCTAGAGAGAAAAACTAGCTAGAAAAGAAATTGAACTTATGACTGAAATCCAGTCACTCAAGGAGGAGATTGAATACATAAATACACTTAGGAAAGGAGAGATGAGCTTTGATAGCATGGCTGACTAGGACCAGAACCAGGAAGCTTCAAATGCAGGAGCAGATGATGAGGAGGAAAAAAGGATACAGAACAACCCAAGTGACGCTGCTCATCACTATCTAAGGCTATTCAAAGCCACAAAAAAAGAGTTCAAGATCATGACCAATAACAGAGATAAAATCTAGGTTAAGTATGACGAACTTAAAGATAAATTTGATTCACTTAAGCAAGAGTCAAGGTCTAATGTTGAGGAGATTATGAATATGGAATCTAAGATCTTTGACTTGACTTCAATGAATGAAAGACTTTAAAATGAGCTTGAGAGAACAAAGGGCTCTAATAAAGTTGAGGAGGAGAATATCAGACAATAGATTCAAGCTGAATTTAAAGAAAGACTTAATTATAAGGACTCAGAGATAGAGGAAATGACCAAGAAGGTAGCAAGAATCTCACAAAATAACATTGAGCTCACTTAAAAAATCAATAGATTAGAGGGTAACAACTAGGAACTAATGGTAGACAATGAATCCATGAGAAATTAGATATCATCTTTGGAGATGGAGCTCGAGATGACAAAGGTCAATAACGAAAGAGATATTGAGTAGCTTTAGCAATAGAAAGAAGAGGATAAAAAAGTAGTAGATGAATAGCTTTAGCAAATCTAAGCTGAAAAGGTACAACTTTTTACTAAAGTTGATAAGAAGAAGCAAAAACTCGGCAAAATGAGATAAGAGCAGACTTAAAGTAAAATGCTCTCTGAAACAATTAAGAAATCATTAGAATAAAAACTTAACGATATCCAGGAGCATCTTAAGAGAGAATAAGAACAAAAAGATGAATTGGAGAGACTTAAGCTTGAGGAGGCTGAATAACTTTAAAATGATAAACTCCAATTAGATATGAAGCTTTCTAAGAAGAAGCAAAAGCTTGCTCAATTGAAATAGTAGATTGATGAGGAAAGATAAGAAAGAGAGCAGATTCTTTCTTTGAAAGAATAGATTGAAGAAGAGAGTAATAATAAATAATATGAGCTCGAGGAGAAAATATAAAAGAAGAAGTAAAAGCTTTAGCAACTAAAGAGTTAACAGTCTCAAGCTGGATTTATGCAAGAAGCAATTAAAAAATCTCTTGAGGCTAAATTACAAGAAATATCTCTACAACTCAAAGAAGAGCAGAGAGTCAAGGATGAGATAGAAGAATAAAGAATTCAGCAGCAGTAAGAGGCCTAAGAAGAACTAGATAATCTTCAATACCAACAAGAATAAGAACTTGAAAGATTGAAGCTTCAATTCCAATAGCAGCTTGAAAATGAAAAGAAATCAAAGGATGAGACCCAAGTCAAATTACTAGAAGAAATGTAAAAGAAGCATGCTGATGAAAAACAAAAGTTAGAGCAAAAACTCAAGGAGGAGATTGATTAACAAGAAAGTAGACTCAAGGAAAGTGAGCAAGAGAAGCTAGAGAGAGTAAGATAGCAACTAGAACTTGAGAAATAAGAATAGTTGAAATAACTTTAGGAGGAGCTATAACAAGAGAAAGAAAAGAGAGAGATAGAATTGCTACATGAAATGGAACAAAATTAGATCAAGTTAAAGCAAGAACAACTGTAAAGAGAACAAGACATTCTCTCAGAGTAAAAGCATAAGTTAGAAGAAGCTTAAAATAAACTAAAAGAACAAATGAAGCAGGAACTTTCAAAGAAAGACAAAGAAAAGCTCCTAGTTGTTAAGTTATAGCAGCATGTGAAGAAATGTATAGAAAGAGAACTTTAAGAAGCAATTGATAAAGCTGAACAACAAGAATAAGAAAACGAGAGAATGAAAAATGAATTCGATTAGCAGCTAACTGAGTGTGATGAGTTATTCTAATAGGAGCTTAAGGCCAAAGAAGATGAGATTCAAGCAATGAGATCTGACTTTGAGATATAAAGAGAGGAATTAATACAGCAATTAAGAGAGGAGTTTGAATTAGAAAAACAAGAAAGAGAACTTGAATTACAGCATGCAATGGAGGAAAAGGAGATTTAATTAAGATAAGAGTAATTGGAAAAAGAGTAAGAAGTTTTGAATGAACAGAGATAGTAGCTTGAAGAGGTCTAGCAAAGGTTATAATAAGAAATGAGGTAAGAACTGAGCAAGAAAGACAAGGAAAAGATGCTAGTAGTCAAACTCTAGCAACATGTAAAAAAATGTATTGAGAAGGAACTTTAAGATGCAATTAACAAAGCTAATTAGCAAGAGGAGGAAAATGCAAGGCTAAAAGAAGAGATTGATCAATAACTCACTGAGTGCGAGGAGCTATATCAGCAATAGTTATAAGAAAAAGAAGAATAGTTGAATTTACTCAGACATTAACTTGATTAGGACAAAGAAGCTATCTGCTAGCAAAAAGATCTAGAGCTATAGCAAAGGGAGGATGATTACCAAAGAGAAAGAGAAGAGTACGAGTAGATGCTTAAGGATTTGGAGCAGCAAAAAGATTAGGAACTCAGAGACATTGAAACTAAGCTTAAGCAATAAGCTTAGCAGGAGCTCAAGACTTAAAACAAAGCAAGATCACTAGTTCAAGTTCTTGCA
Source organism: Stylonychia lemnae (assembly GCA_000751175.1). Taxonomy (NCBI): domain Eukaryota; phylum Ciliophora; class Spirotrichea; order Sporadotrichida; family Oxytrichidae; genus Stylonychia; species Stylonychia lemnae. The sequence continues at coordinate 7,260 of CCKQ01018999.1, forward strand.
ATGAAAGCAAGAGATATTATTCTATAAGAACTTGAGAAAGAGAAAGAAGCTAGAATCTAATAAGAGTTAGAAGCTAAACAAGAACTAGACAAGGCTATTGAGCAAAAGGAAGTGGAATTAAATCAATTGAGTGAAACTAATAAGATAAAACTTGATATGCTCAAACATCAACTTCAACAGCAATCAACTTAGGATTAAGAAGAATTGAAGAGCCAGCTTTAGAAAGAAATCGATTAATTATAAAATGAGTCTAATGCTAAGCTATAGAGATAACTACATGAAATCGAAAGACTTAAGGATGAATAGGATGAACTTGTTAAATCCTTAAGTGAGAAATAAGATTAGTAAACTAAAGACTTGCTCAATTAAAAAGAAAGAGAGAAGGAGTAGATTAAGGAGGAGATGGAAAGACTCAAGTAAGAACTTGATGAGAAGTACAATCGTAGCATTGATGAAAAAGATAAGTAAAATAAATTGCTTCAAAGTATGCAGGAAAAAATAAGGAAAGATTTGGAATTGAAACTATAGGAATCAGTTCAAAGCTTGGAAAAACTCGAACAAGATAAAGAGGATTAGATAGAAGAATTAAGATAATAGCAAGAATAAGCATTGAGATCTATAGAGGGCAAAACTAAGGAGGAACAAGAAAAGCTGAGGAAATAGATTTAAGCTGAAACAAATGAAAAGATTAGACTAGCTTAAGAGAAAGAAGAGGAGCTTTAAAGATTAAAGGAGGAATAAGAGTCCCTTCTCGAGTAATTAAACAAAAAGAAGTAAGATGAGATGAAGAAGCTGTAGAATGAACTCGAGAAGTAGATTCAAACATTAAACAATCAAGTAGAGGACCAAAAAAATTATATTGAAGAACTTGAAAATCTTAATAAGGAATTCACCGAAGAACTTGAGTCTTCAAAGTCTGATCAATAAAAACAAATAGATTCTCTGAAGAAATAACTTAAAGAAGATTAATAAAAGACCAAAGCTGATATCCAATAGCTTAAAAAGGAGCATGAGGATTAAATTGATGCCATTCATATTGAAAACTAGGAGAAAGAGGATAAGCTTGAGAATCAAATTCAACAACTATAGAAATAAGTAAAGGAGCTTAATAATCAATTATCGTAGTAACTTAAGTAGAAGGAATAGGAACTTGAACAGACTAAGGAACAGCATGAGGAATTACTCTAACAGGTATAGAATAAAAACTCAGAGCAATTAGAACAACTCAAGAAGAAGCTTGAAACAGATCATAATTAGGCCATCAACAAGAAAGACCAGGAAAAATCATTGTTTGAAAAGATGCAAGAAAAGATCAGAGAAGATCTCAAGAATAAACTTGATGAGTAAGAAAGAGAAAGACAGTAGAGTATGGTTAAGATACAAGAACTTGAGATTGATATCTAGAACAAAGAAGAAGACATCGAAAACGAAAGAAAGGAGAGAATTGAGACTCTGGCTGAGCTTAATGAGCAAATCGAGTAGCTCTCTTAAGAAAATGAAAGTTTGAAGGAACAAAATGAATAGCTAACCAGTGAACTAGATGCTTTGAAGAAAACCTAATCAGAATCTGAGAATCAGTAAGTTCGCCAACTTTCAGAGTAACTCTCTCAGTATTAGCAGAAAACTCAAGTGCTTGAGAAGGAAAACTCAACTAACAAGCATGACCTAGAATCACTAAAGACTTAGGTTAAGACCAAAACTGATGAGATACAAGGACTAGAGACTGATCTTGAAAAGCAATTTGAGGAGAATCAGCAGTTAATGAAGGATATTGAGAAGATGCAATAGGATGAGTAGACTTTCAACTAAAATATCAGAGAGCTGAAGTAGCAAGGCAAACAAAAGGACAAATAAATAGCTCATCTTGAGGCAGAAATGCAAGAGAAAGATCAAATAATCTAAGAGAAGCAATAAGATCTCGACAGTGAAATTGAAAAGAGACAGAAAGATAAAAAGAAGGTTTAAGAATTAGAAGCATAACTCAAGACTCTAAGAGATACTCATGATGAAGAACTTGATCAACTTAACAATTAAATAGCGGATCTCAAAGCTTAGATTGATAAACTCCAAAAGCAGAAGTAGGCTAATGATGGCAATAAAATGAATCAGTCAATTGATGAAATTGAGCAGAAACTAGGAGAATTCGATATTCAGATAAACGAACTCATGAAGCAATCAAATGAAATTCAGAAATAAAAGGAATTCAGAAACAGTCTGCTCGACAGTGCAGAGAAAGACAACAACACAGAGATAATTGGTGATCTTAATGATGATTAACTGTAATTCTGCAAGAGGGTCAAATATCAAGATTAAGCTTGGTATTTGCTATTCAAGTCTGGTCTGTATCACTGGCTTAATTAAGACAAGATTCCACTTGAAAAGCTAAAGGAGATTGATGTCCAGGAAATAGAAGATAGCTAAGGCAAGATGGAGGAGAAACTAGCAGACCTCAGAAAATAAAAAGAATCACTTCATCAATTAATTTCTTCAACTAAATCAGGCAGGCAACAAGAAAAAGATCAATAAAGCATAAAGCAACTTTAGGTCGAGAACGAAGATCTTAAGGCTTAACTAAATGAGCAGCTCCAAGCAAATAATAATCTTTAGCAAATGACGATTCAACTTAAGTAAAAGATCAATGACCTCAATGATAAGATTATTGGTTTGGCAGATACAGATAAGAGCTATGAAAACATCTCAAAGTATCTTGAACTTCACAAACAAAAAGAAGAACTGAGCTAGAAACTCAGAGAATAGCTAGAGAGTAACATGAGACTTGACAACGAGAATGAAACACTCAGAAAGTAATTATAAGATTCAGAATATAGTTTTGCTCGAGGTGGTGGAAAGAGTTTCGCCATGAAGCCTGAAAACTTTGATATTAATACGTCAAGTATTGACCAGAAGCTTGAAGATGAGGACATTGATCTACCCTAGGAGAGCATTGTCGATAAATACAAGAAGCTACATGCTGAACTTGAGGAGTACAAGAAGTTGAATAAAGATTTCTAAGTAAAGAATAATTCACTTCAAGATGAGCTGAAGACAGTTAAAGCTTCCTAATCAAACGCAAGTCAACAGTAGTAGCAGCAATAAATGGATGCTCAAGAGGCATTTGAAAACTTGCAGCTAGCCAAGTAGCTTATCATTTAGTATCTTGAAAACGTGCCAATCAGTACTCCAGAGAACGAACAACGTTTATCAGTTATTTATAGTATCTTAATGCTCACACAGAGTGAACAGAACAATTTAACTAATAAGAGGACTGCTTTAACTTAGAAAAACGTGCAGGATAATGTAAAGAAGGGTATTATGGGAGGTTTATTCAAGAAAAAATGATGAAATAAATGCTTTATATTTCTATTGATGAGTATAATAATTAATATATCACTTTGATCTTAAATTTTACTAATTAGTTTACTTTTCATCAACAATACTTATTGGGGTTTTGGGGTTTTGGGGTTTTGGGG
>CCKQ01019175.1:0-10346 GCA_000751175.1 Stylonychia lemnae
CCCCAAAACCCCAAAACCCCAAAACCCCAGGATTCAAAATATTGAGAAATATAGCATAATTCCATAAAATATTTAAAAATAAAATCTTCTAATTTATATATTACTTATTTTCTAGGATTTTAAAAATTCTGGATTTTAACAAATCAAAGCGTTATTGACTCTATAAAATCTAATTTTTCTTCCTTGGAAAATAAAGAAAAAGCTATTTTTTAAATCAAAAATCATCTTAGATAGACTCTAATCTTAATAATCCACTTTCTTTTTTATCCTAGTTTAGGTTATCATTATCTTTATTATCGTTTCCAAAATCAATCATTTAAACCTTACTAAATATTTTCTTATTATTCAACCATTAATCTCTAGGATAGTTTTCCTGACTCTTAAATGTCGATTGCTTCTTCCACGTATGATTTGCTTTTTAATCAGACTTTATCATTATCATATCATTACTTTGGTCTTATTATTAATTTTGATTTATGATAATTTATTCTATTTGTTTGCTGGTCTCTTCATCAACATAAGAACTACTCTATATCCTGTTTTAATCTTAATTTAGTCCTATTTTAATGTATTTCCTGTCATAAAATTCAAACTTGGGTAATTGTGGCTTATTTTAACTTAATCTATTCATTGTTTCACTTTTTTTCTAAACTTAAGCGAACCTAACACTTTTTTGAGTGGATAATTTATTTATATTTTGGTCTGTCTTACTATTTTTCTTCAATGATTGATTCGACTTCATTACTTTATTTTTCATTATTCTTTCATGCAGACTTTTTGGACTCTTAGTTACTGAATTCGACTAGTTAAATGATATATCAGTGGCTATAGTCTGCTTACTCAAAATAAGGGACGACTATTTGGTTATATTTTTCCTGCGAATATTTGACTTTTAGACATCTTAAAACAATAATGGATCAATTTCTAGAAGATCTGTGTTTCTTTAGCCTTACCAGTTTAATTTCGTTCTTCCCTGCATTAGATCTATTGATGATTCAATTGATGGTATCACTGTTAACTGTTATAAAGTCATTGAACTAAACTCTTTTCTGTATGTTTGATAAATTTCGTCTAATTTTCCCTCGAATCTATTGCGATTTCTTTGAGATCTGATATTTAAAATTTGCCTTTTGCTTCTGATATTCTTCCCAATTTATTCAGATTTTTATTTTTATATTATTTAAGCTTTGTTAACTATATGATTGATTGCTTCCTCATTTATTCTAAGCATTAACTTCTCCAATTTCAATTTGTTTATTTTCAATTTTTCTTGTTTAAAAGCATGCTTAATTTAATCAATATTATTTTCTAACTGCTCGCACCAAATCATATTTTCTATATCTTGCTTCTGTTTGATCATTATTTTATCATATAATTTTCTATTGTTACATAATAATACTACTAAATAGAACCTGGGGAATCTGAGACTAATGTACTACTTAAATTCCATAACAAAGTATGAAACCCAAAATAAAAAGAAAATAATATTTGAACTGATTATTACAGCAAGAAATATTGTTTTAGCAGCATCTGAGATATTCAAGAATCCATATGAATATGAGCTATTCTCAGTTATCCAATCATCAGTTTAGTTTAAGATGAGAAATATCCCAAAAATTGTTGTCAATATAGAAGTAATAATTGATATGTTCTCTAAATTATTGAATTTCTTAGATGAAAAAGGCTTTATCTTTATGTTTAGGATTAAGAAACTAAAAAGGTTATTCAATGAAAACTTACAATATTAGAACGAATAGCATCAAAAGTGCTTATACAGTAATCCCATAGTTGCTTACGAAAATAGAAACAAATAGAATAATGATCTTTCTATACATAATAACCACTTCCCAGTAATAGTAAAATAATCTGTAGCCTCTATATAAAAATCCATACTATTAATCAATTCTATGATTAGTCAATTTATCTCTTAATTCTAATAGCTAAATTAAGACATACAGTGGAATTCCTATGCCCCAAATGACAATGTTTGGCATACATATTAAATAACCAACTAAATTATGCATCATGTCTCCACATTCCACATTTAGATCATCATATAGTTTAGATTAATCCCCAATTTGCAAGCATCTATAATGTGACAAAGAATATCTGACCAAGGTTGGATGAACTAAAAACAATAGAATAACTATGCTCATCTTTATTTTCACGTTCAAATAACTACTCTTTTTTGAAACTGACTGATAAATTTTCCAAAATGAATAGCAGGCCCCGAATATTAGCAAAGGGACCATAGTAATCAGCATCAATTTTTGGAAGTATAATCTGTCATAGATTTAAATTTAGTCTTGTGGTATTTAACCTATTCTTCTTTTATCAAGTAAGCAGTCAATACTGAAAAGTTATGTTGATATTTAACCTAAATTCTCTGTAATACTAAAGAGATTTTATATTTCTTCTGACCATTGGAATTTGAAACTTGAAGTTAAAATCATTAGTTAAAAATGATTTAGCAATATTCTGAGGTAAATACTGGTAACATTTTTTGCTTCTTAAACTCCGATTATTGATTAGCGGACAATCAAAGCAGCAAAAAGAGAAATGAAAATGACAATAGCTATCAATCTAATGACATTATCGTAGTCCTTTGGGCATTTTAAACACTGATGATTTGAATTTCTTGAATAGCCTTATATGCATTCTGCACATAATAATCCTTAATATCCCTCTTTACAATCTCCAATATAGTTATGAGTTTATTAATTTAATCCAATGCATGCTTTCTAATATATACAGCTAACAAATTTATCAGAATCATTGCTCACTCTCCAATATCCTGGCTTAGGTCCAATAATGTTTCCACCAAGACAAATTGCTTAGCCAGTAGGACAAAGTTTGCACCTATTTGGAGAAGTCATTATCTCTAATGAATAACTGTTCTAGCATTCCACGCATTTACCCGCTGAAGTGAAATACTCTCCAGCAATACATCCTCTAAAGGATATTTCAATTTCAAGTTTATAGTTAGAATTACCTGAATTTTTTAATTACTCTTGAATAGAAAGTTTAGATTCATCAATAGCATCAGTAGTCAAAATTAACTCATAACTTTAACCAGGATTACCTGTGAAATTGATATCTTTTATGACTACTACTCCTCCCCATAATTCATATATGCTTTGTCCCTCAATAAAAGGAGGATACAAGCTTTATGAAGAAGAAAGATTTGATGTATCAAAGTTAATTCTAACTTTATTTTTAAAGTCAGATCCTACTATTTAACCATATTTATCAACCAGAGCTATATAAATTTCTTGACTTTATCCACCACTTCTGAGATTAGGGATTTACGTTTCTTCATTATTTTTTTGTAATAAATCATCAGAGTCATAATATTATTCATTATTTTGTTCGATCAACTCTCTGATAGTAAAATTCGCTAATTTTTATATTTAGTACTTATATTATTCTTGACTTATCTTTTATAATCTAAATCCGAATGTTCCAATATCATCACCATATATGACAGCAAAGTTTTTCTTGAATTTAGAATTGTTGCTTTAATGAATTAATAAAGGCTCTAATTGAGTCCAAAATATAGCTCCACCTTAAATAGAAGCAAAATTACTTTCGAAAGTATTGTTGTTAATTAAATCTAGATTACAACTGAGGGAATTAATCCTACATGTATAAAATATTGCCCCACCTGATCCTTACTCTTATTTTATTTATTCAATATCTTCAATACTAGCAATAGCACTGTTGTTCTTAAATATGGAATCTCGAATGACTAGACTTTCTTAATTATTTGTAAAAATAGCACCACCTGAAACTGCAGAACAGTTAATAAAAAGGCTCTTTTGTATGGAATATCGCTATATATTTGTATTAGCTGAATTTTGCTATTAGTAGAGATTTACTTCCTCTATATAGATTGCTCCTCCTTATGTACCTTACAAATTCATGAACTTAGAGTTTCTAATATCAATCATTTTACAGTTAAAGGAATAAATGGCAGCTCCTCTTGTTAAAATAGGATTTCCATAAAAATTTTTAAATTCTAGCTTATTTGCAAAAAATTAAGCTTACTATACATGTATTGAGTTTTGAGAATTAGGACTAGTTAAAGAGACTTAACTTAAAATCACTTAGTTATCTGAGTTTGTTAGATAGAGATCCCCTCCTCCATCTTATATAGCTTTGTTATTAATAAAACTTGTTTAGTTACCAATATAAATATCCGCAAAACTTTATGCATAAATAGCACCTCCTTTATCAAAAGCAATATTACTAATAAATTGAGAATTAGATATCTTAACAGAGCTCATGCCAGTAATAAATAATGCTCCGCCAACTTATGAATGACCATTTCTAAAAATGCTATTCACAATATCCAAATTCGCTTCAAAGGCTAATTGAACAAAAGCACCTTATATCTAAATTAGGCTAAGATCATAATTAGAATAATTAATCCATTCATCAGTAAACTAACAATCATTGATACTTAAATTTGAGAAAGTTGCAAGAATATTTTTAGATTTTTTCTCTGCATAGTTGTATTAAAATGTAGACTTATCAATAATTATTGATGCAAAGAATAACATAATTGTATTTTGAGTAGCTTTATTCTTGATAAAATCAGATCCTTTAATTGTTACATTCAGTAATGTATTAGAACCAATTACTTACAATACAGAATTTTCATTTGCAATATTAGACTAAAATACTGATGTTAAAATATGAAGCTCTGAATTTGTTGATTATAATATAACTCCTGCTTATGAGAGGGCCTAATTATTTCTTACATCACAATTTTCGAGCATCAAAGTAGAGGATGTGGTTAATTAGAAAACACCTCCTTCGTATGCTAAATTATTCAAAAATTGAGTTCCATAAAAATTCATTGAGGAGTTAGAAGAATATATAACACCACCAAAAATAGCAGAGTTATATCTAAATTTAGATCCTGAATCTACCAAAGTTGAGTTCTATAAATTGAAAACTCCTCCATACTATTAGGAGCCACAATACTCAAAGATATTGTATTCCAATTTTATCAATTCTGCATTCATAAGCAAGAAGTTACCTTCATTATCAGACCTATACTCTTAATTTTGAAGTTTAATTTTATCATCATATCAATTGAAACTCGTATTACATACAATAGTGCACATGCTAAGTGTTATATTTAATCCAATAGCTTAACTGTAAATAATCGAACCTTAGGAAGCATAAGAATCCTCAATTTTGCAGTTTATCATTGTAAAATTTAATCCATAAACAAAATAAGCTATACCTCCTAAATGAGCTGCTTGGTTATTTTTGAATTCAGAAAATATTATATTTATATCCCCTAATTGAGCATTTGAATAAATAAATCCTCCTTATTAAGCTTTGTTGTCGTAGATCTTACAGTTTAATATAATTATCATCATTGGAATCGACATCTCTTATTCATTAACATTGGTTATTTTTAGGATTGAGCCCTAATCTCCAGTATTGTTTTATATCAACATATTCATCATTGATACTACTATACCAAAGTAAGAATAAATTATAGCAGAAAAGTCAACTTTATTGTTTTTAATAATAGTTTTATCAAGGATCATTGAGCAGAAATTGCAATATATAATACCACTAGTTTCATCATATTAGGATTCACTCACGAAATCTATAAACGTTGACTTTACATCTTGATAGTTAGTGTAAACTAGATATAAAAATGGACCATTCAATGAAGATCCTATAAACTAACATCTAATTGTTTATAATGAACCACTTTAACTGGAAATCAAACCTCCATAGAAATACGGTATTTAATTCTTATACTCTTCATAGTTATTTCCATCATATTTTAAATCAATTATAGAATCTCTAATAATTGCTATGCTATCTTAAGTAAATTATCCGAATGGAGAAGCACCATCTGAGAGAAAATGTTTAAAAAATGATTTTCTATATCCAACTAATGAGCTTATTTCGATTCTAAAATCTCCATAATATCCCTCAAATAACGATCCTCCTATTATTTTCTGCCCAGCTTTAATTACTCTCACATCAACAACTTTAATTGATTAAATTATTAATTTATCCGTCCATAAGTTAAATTGAGTGATTATTGCTCCACTTGTATTATGCTTAATATCATAGAAGCTACAATTTCTAATAGTTGTGTTTCCTTATCTTGTTTAAAGTGTGGTATTTTTTAGTTTAAAGATACCTCCGTTATCATTCGTTGCAAATGAAGTATGATTTTTGAAATAGCAATTATCTACAAAAAACTTTTGAATGTCAGTCCCTATTATCATTGAGGTCAGAATAGATGTTAGATTGATATAGGTGTTATTTATCATGTAAACATCTGATTTTTAAAAGTTATATAATCCATTGTAAGTGCCTTTGTTGTTAAGATATATTGAATTTGTGTCAATGAACAATTATGTATCCTTCATTGTTTAGATTAAAGGTACTTCCTAGTTTTCATCAGGAATATTGCAATTTTAAAAAACCATCCTATTTATCATCACCTACTTTGCTGAAATAAATTTCATTACTCTGTTCAGATTTATTTTTTTAATTTCTTAAATTTCTTCCTATTCTAATCTTCTTCGTCTTGTAAGTATAATTATTACTCCTGTTCCACTGGTATCTAGAGCATCAACTTTTTCTGGGTCCTCTGATAAAATTACATCTTCAAATTAACTTGTTCTTAGCTTACTCAAACTAAGTTCTTATTCTTACTAAAATTATGTTGAATGTGTATCTTAGCATGCTATGCTGGATGAGTTCATATAGTATTATTCTCGAACTTCCTAAACCAAAATGAATGTAACTCTAGAATAATGATAAATAGCATTTTGAGAGAAAAATTATCCTTCATAGTTTGATATGTTGTAAACATGCATGTCATTTATAAATACATTCTAAGCCTCAACTACTTATATCAGTCCATTATCCTCGCATTTTGAATTTGAAATTTAAACGCTGTTCAAAATGAAAGTGGTGCTCCAGCTAGATAAATACATTGCAGAGGCATAAGAAGATGATAGATTGTTAAAGTAGGAATCTTAAATAGTGAGCTTTTACTGAATATTTTTTCCAAATACTAGATTACGGAGAATTTCGTATGATAATCCAGCTGAGACTTAAGATTAAGAATTTTCAATAGAAACATTTTTTAAAAAGGCATTTCCAACTGAATTGTTTATTGAGATTGAACCTCCCTTAAATTTAGCAAGATTTTCATCAAATATAGCAGAATCAATGTAAATTTCTTAAGTTCCTTAAAGATAGATTCCACCTCCATATTCTGCTTAATTATTAAAGTAAACTGAACCGAAATCTAAAAAACTGCAATTCGAGACATAGACTGCTCCTGCAAATTTCGCTCTAAAGTTATTTCTAAATTGATTATTTTTAAAAATAATCTTATTGCAATCTTATAGCATGAGAGCTCCAAATTATGAAAAGTATTCATCTGTGGCCTGATCAAATTATTGTAAATACTATGGTGTTTATTCAAATACAGTACCATTTATTAGGATTTCAATGTTATTGCTGTAGCTTAAGAGGGCAGAAGCATTGATACTACTAAAATAATCTTATATAAGGGAATCAACTATTATTATGTTTGAGGATGCTTTAGCATGAATAAACCCTCCTTCTCCGTTTATAGATGCACTATTATACTAACTAATGTTCCTTAATTAAATATTAATATGGGCATTTTCACAATATATTCCACCTCCGTTATCATATGAAAATGTCTTGTTGTAAATAGTATTCTCGATAAGTAAAGTCTTATTAAGTTTGAAAGCAGATTAATCTTAATAAAGTGCAATAAAACCTCCTTTTGTAAATGATATAGAGTTATTGAAGGAGGAATTAGTGATTGAAATTTAATTTTATCCTATTGAATAAATAACGCCACCTTCATTAGCTAAACTATCTTGAAAAGTAGATTTTATTAGGCTAATATTGCAATTTTCGCAATATATGGCTCCTCCCTAGTTTGCATAACTATTTGTAAAAGTAGAAGAATTATCTGAAATGGAACTGTTCTAGAGAAAGATTACACCTCCCTTCAAACTTGATTAGCAATTTACAAACTGATTCCTGCTAGTTTAAGATTATTGCAAGTTATTTATTATTTTAATTGCTGAACCTTTTTATATAGAAGAAATTTTCAAAGTTTATTCATTTTTTAATTGAGTCTGGTTTTACCTTAAGTAAGCTAAATTGAAGATCTCTTCATTATAGTTAGATGTGAGGGAGCATTTGAATATGTTGTCTTCTAATACTATCTATCCTGATCCTATTGAGTATATGAAAGAGTTAGAATTGCTATTTTGAATATTAGCTCCTTTCAATATAAAAGAATAAAAGTTCTTTAAATACGCTATACCTCCATAATTTGCTTCAATATTTGTAATTAATAATTAACCATTGATTTCTATATTTATTTTTTCACCATCAACATAAATTAATCCTCCTTCTCCATCATTTTTTACTACTAAATTATTGATTAATGTGGATCCTTCAATTTTTATTTTAGAGAAAATTTATATCTCTTAGTTGGTTTCAGCGTAAATTAATGCTCCCTATTTTTTCGATTACAACTCTTGATAAGCAAAGAGACCAGAGATAGAAAGATTTGAGCTCTAATTCAAGTATATTAATCCACCAATGCTTGCGCCAATATTTTTTGTAGTCAAATTAAGAATACTTATATTACTAGCTTATATGTTATAGACTCCTCCTATCATTGAGCTACAATTTATATACGATGAGAATGTATCTGAGAGAGTTGATTCAATAACAGTAATTAATGAGCCTTGCTAGAATAAATAGCAATTTTAAAACGTATTGGAATTGAGCCATATATCTACTTAATTTTATACAAATATCAAGGGCAGATAATAATCATCTGAGCCATCAAAGTCAAGAATATTCTCATTGCTTAATGGGGGAGTAAAGCAATTAATTGATGAATTTTAGATTAGTATTTTAGCATTGAAAGCTTATGAGTTTAGTAGTTATCCTATTGTATTAGATTTTATGTTCAATATAATAATGCCATCTATTTCTAAAGACAGTACTTATTCAAGATATATAAGTGATGTCTCACCATTTGTGACAAAATTTTTTACAGTCAAATTCTATATTCTTATTGACGCATTTGGGTTATTCGAATATATCAATCCTTTGATTTTACAATCTTAATTATCAAGTTTCATATCTATTTCTAAATTTTTAATAGTATAATTGCTAATTGCATTACCATCTGCAATCAAAATATATTCACATTCACTAGAAAGATTTCTGCGAGTAAGAGATTCATACTTTTCCAAAACTACTTAACTGTCTTACTCTTTGATACCATCAAATTCCTTAGTTAATACTTGATTATAACTTTCTACCATATTTATATCAAGAGCAATAGATTTTGATAAAGAATAACTCTGCATATTTGATATATTCTTTTCTTGCTATATAGATCTTGTTGACTCTTACTTGTTATCATTGTTTTGAGATTATCTCTCTCCTATTTTTATTTAAAGAGCTTCTTAAGATTTACTTCCAAGCATAATTTCCATTTAAACGGAGAAGCATATTTACTGCTTAGGGGAATTATCAATATTCTACGATGAATTATCATTGCCAAACTAATCACTAGTTGCTAGGCTGATAACATTTTATATTGGACTTAAAGTTTTTATGCTTATTTCATAAATTTGGTTCTCTGTTTAATTATCCTTATAATAGTTTGAATTTTAAAAAGTATTTCCTCAGATATTTCTATTTTCTACAAGAGACATCATTATTATCTAATAATTCCTTAAATCAGAGTTTTGAAGTACGACTTCAATTGAGATCTCATTATTTAGTTATTCTGAGGACTTTTTACTGCTTTATATTTCGTTCATAAAATATATGATCCAGAGAAACTAGGAAATATTTGAGTCTATATAGTCATTCATAGTCCTATGAAAATAAGCATCAAATTAAACCTCCATGTATTTCTCTAATGTTCATTAATAGATGATTTCACATCATTAAACTGAAAGCCCTTTTTAGATTATTGGGGGAGATTCATCACATTTGAAGATGAATGGTTCTATGTTTTGACATTAAGATGCTAGAAATAATGATATATTTACCTTCTATTAATGGCATTTAGTAACAATAGTATCCATTTTAATTTAGCTGTGAGAATATTTCAATATTGTTCATAGATTTAGGATGTATTAAAAATATTAATTATTTAGCTTATACATAAACATTGCTAATACTTTTTATTGATATATTCCATTAGCTTATTTCTTAATTAATATCGCATAATTTAGCCCTAAGGGGTTTTGGGGTTTTGGGGTTTTGGGGTTTTGGGG
>CCKQ01019200.1:0-13883 GCA_000751175.1 Stylonychia lemnae
CCCCAAAACCCCAAAACCCCAAAACCCCAACAGACAAGATGATTAATTAGGAGAACATTTTAATAAAGTGATTATTCTATAGCAAAAATATACTAGATTAGTTTTGTTTCAATATCAATCGTTGAGCTAGCATAGCAAAGCAGTACCTTTTAGAGTCCAATAAGATGGCGTTTCCCTAGTAGGCAAATCTACAGCTAATATATAGTTAGTAGATTGACCTGTAGTGGATAAAACACCAGCACGTACACTTGTCTTATAAATCGGACACTGATAATCCTCTTAATTCTACTAATAGTTATCTATAGGTTTGAACAGAATAACTGGCATTGGACTGTACATTTCACCCTAAATTTGGTTAAAAATATATTAAACTTACTGGATATTGATCCTCTATAGTCCTTTCTACTCTATCCCATCTTGCTCCATCCATGTAAAGTCCATAAATAAATACACCATCTTTTGGAGGATCTTAAATCTGATCATAGTCGTTTTCTAATACTTTGAATGTGAAATTAAGTTGATCTATAGCAACTCTGTGTTTTCTAGAGTGAGTCTATAAGACTCCAGTCATAAATCCTTAGGGGAAGAAGAAACCAGAAATCCAGAAGCAAGGTGGTTAGCCTTAAGTAAGCCAATTATCCATAAACTCAACTCTTTCTAATAGGTCTCTGAACCAAGACATTAATGGCTTTAAAGAAGGATATGCAACTTTCTCCCAGTTTGCAGGAACCTAGCTGTTTAGCATACTCAGGTACATACTATCTAATTCAGATGACATTACAACTAAACCCTTGATTGCTTTTTATAGTTCTTCTAAAGAAGCTCTCATTACAATTAGCAAGCGATTAAATCTAGCAACTTCTTAAAGCAAAACAGTAGATAAACTCTCCATCAGTCCTTTTTCATTCGCCTTAAATAAATCTTTCTTAGCATTCTAAAATCATTATTTAAACAAAATCTTACAGCCTTATCCAGTAGATTCGGTAATTGATTCTCTAAATCAATAGCTAATTCATTCACAATTTCATCTTAGCTTTTGCCTCCAGCTCCAGAAGTTATTCTAGGTTGTATTGATAGAATAGTCATTATAATCTTATCACTTTCTTAAGCTTGATATGTTATATTAGCATTTTCATGCAGTCCAAATACTTCTGGTGAATCTATAATTGGAAGCTCCGATATATATTGCTTGAAGGTTTGAAGTGTTCCTACTTCTGGCACGAAATAAGTCCCTGATTGACTCAGCATGTATCCATCTTCCAATATATCTTGAGTATAATACTTTTTGAGTATAGAAATAAGGCAAACTCTATCCCAATCATCAGTGACTCTGCCACCGTAGTTGATATGACCTGTAACATAGAGTAGAGCGTCCCAGGGAATTTCTTCTTACTCCTCTAGGAACATATTTAGATTGGTAATTGAAGTCTCAAGATCACTGTTGTTAAACTCATATCTAATATTCCAACCTAAAGGACCAAACTTTCTTCTTTCTTGAATAATAGCATGGAAGAAGCATAAACCAAAGACAAGTTTCTACCACTCTTTTACCTTCTTAGAATTCTCAAATTAATCAGGATTTAAATCCTAAAAGCTCTTCATAAGATTTGCTCTTAACCCTCTTGGGGGTTCGGTTGTCAATTTCACACCGTTTTATAAAACTGAAACAGGGAAGTATTCAGCTGGCATTGATGTTAGGAACAATCTGAAATCTTTATGAACAACCTCTTCCTATAGCACTTAAACTATATTTTCCAGGCTTGGCATCCAAGATTTGGCTAAATGACAATTTTAAAGTAAAATCCACTCCCCTTGATGCTTAGCCATATCAATAAGTCTTTCGGCTTTAATTCCTTACCCTTAACCCAATGATATTCCTTAGATTTTATTATCAAAGTCTTTATCTTTTGCGAATTTATATAGTGATGTAGTTGGATCGGCTCCTGTTGACAAAATAAAGATGACAGGTGTCCTTCTATCACTATCTTAATATATGGTCTCCATTGTAACTGCCTAGTTTTCAATGAACATCCTTCCAAGATCGTCTCTTACATAGTCAGTAAAGGCAAACATTAGCTTTTCAGGTCTAAACACTTTCAAAATCAAAAGTTTGTCAAATTTATCTAAAGCATCATTTAATGGCTCTGGTAATGGTTCTAACTAAGGATCGTTAGTAGCACAATAGTCCTCCCATTAGCCAATATTGTCAATGATATGATCACAGAGCTTGTCAAATTTGGTTGGGAATATTATTTGAAGATAATAAGCTAAGTCCCAACCATTTTAGGTCAAGATGCTAGGCATCGGATTTTCTGGTTAATGTTGTTTATTCATAACTCCAGCTCCTCTTAGTAAAGTACTCCATAATAATTCATTGATCTTCTATGAATTTCTATTGATGCTTGTGCAAATCAAGAAAGAAAATAGGACTTTATGAGCAACAAATAGACCTCTTGAAATGTCTATGTATAATGTTTCAGTTATTCGATCAATCAGTAATTTGAGCCTATCTTCTAAAGTAGGCTACTAAGGACTCTTCATAATGGCAGAGTTAAATAATCTCTTAACATATACCAAAGAGTATTGATACATAGGATCAATACCAGCTAAATCTGCTATTACAAAATAGAGGATGCTACCACGGGTGGCAACCGATCTATATTAGTTTCTTGTTTCATTTATCTACTCTTCAACTATTGCAGCATCACCCAATCTCTTAGTAATATCGGCTGAAGTTTTCTTTGAATTTTCAAGAATGATGATGAGGTCATCTTAATCAAGAATCTGTTCTTCGGTTGATTCTGCTAAAAGTTTCAGGATAGAATCTTCTATGCTAACCAAAGTATTTTTGTCTCTATCCATACTCACTACAATCTCATCTCTCTTTTTCTCAACTTCAGGCTTTTCTTAAACGACTACATCTCCCAGTAATTGATCTTCTAGACCCATAAAGGTCACGGTGAAATTAATGATTGTCATTTTAATGAAAATTTCAGGTAGATAATGTGGATTAGGCATCTTAGTAGTGATGTAGAATCTAAAGTTTTCATCGTAGTCATATACTTAATCACCAATACGTATTTGCATTATACCTCCATCAGTTTTATAGGCTGATTTTAGTAAGATAGGATCAAGTCCAGGATCCAAAAACTCCTCGATATCTTCGATAAGGACTGGTCTTCCACTTGATGTTGCCATTCCCAGAGTTCTTTACAGGTTTGGTGTACTAAGCCTTAATATAAATGCATCATTTTCCTTCTCAAGGTTCTTAATCCATTTATTACCTTACTGCTAAGGATCAATAAGCAAAGGCCATCTTGAACCCTTAGTAGATAAAATTCCATTTTCTATTGAGACTGTGTCTGTTGGTAATCCTTTCTGATTCCAATCTCTTATGACTACAGGGTTCCCCATTACTTTAATAATATTGTAGTCCTCACTAATTGGTATCTTTCTCTTGATACACTCTTCTCTCCACATTTTGACCATTTATTCTCTGTATAAACCAGTGAATGCACCATAGTAAGAAATACAGCCACAAGATATAAACACGTTTCCTACAAGTTTTTCCATTTCAATATCCATTCTCTCGACAGTTTCCTTCCATCTTACACCTTCATCCAAAAGCAGAACTAATAGCTTTTCTGCTCTACCCATACGCTTTTCGCATCTTTCCATTTCTTCTGCTAATCTTTATTTTTCATTTTCCATTTCTTGGCATTTTTGCTAGAGAAGAGCAACTTTATCTCTAACTTTTTGAACCTCAGCCATCTTTATAGCTAATTCACTCTCAGCTTGGTCTAAATTTGCTTTTACTTCATTGTATCTTCTTTACTTTGGCTCTACAACTTTGACGACCTTTTGATAATTATTGACTGCTTTCACCCAAGTTGCCATAAATGAAGCTGCCACTGACTTTTTTCTTACCTCTCCAACATCAAACTCAGGTTTAGAAAGGAAATTTTTCCGACACTTTTCAAAGACTGATTCTGGTGTCTTCATCACATCAAAGTTTTTCAGTCTATCAATAAAAGTATTTGTTTCATTTAGACATTATCTTATAGAAGCCCAATCTTGTTTCTCTCCAAGCAAAAGCATAATAGATTCCATCACCATAAGTACAGCCTTTGGAGGATTAGGCATAGATTTAATTTCTACAATTGATGCTTTATCAAGATTACTAACTGCTTATCTTGCAGCTTCTAATTCTGGCTTGGCAGCACTAAGATCTCTTTCAGCATCTTCAGCAATAGCTTAAGCTTCCATCTTTTTAGCATTGACAATTTTAGCTTCTTCTGAGGCTACTTTCTCGACCTCATTAGCGATTTTAGAGTCTTTTTCGACTTGGACCAAAGCCTCTAATATTTGTTCATTTTTAGCTTTTAACTGTGGTTAAAGATCTTCAATCTTTATCTTAAAATCAGCGATGTTAGCATTCGTATCTTTAAGTTTTTGCAGACCAAGAGCCAACCTTCTCTTATTTTTCATTTACTCTTCTCTCTTTTACTCAAGGGAGGAAACATACAGATGAATCAGATCGAGGTATGATTTCGGTGTTGTGTAAACTCTTCTTCTTAATTTCTCATAAAATTCTTAAGCCTTTTCCTCTACAGTTGTGTGTATCATCATACACATTTCAGCTAGATTTCTTTTTACTGATTCATTTGAAACTCTATTAAAGAATTATACAAAATGATTACTTACTCAACTTCTTTTAAGAATTCTGATGAGACATAGAGAAGTGCTTGCTAGGGCCATCTATCAAACCAATTTAAAGTACAGCAATTGACGAGAGATGGGAACTTTCTACATCTTACTCTCAAAGAATCACCAACTGGTGACATACACAATGTAATATGTAATTTTTCTCTGACCCTTTCATTGAAGGTCATCAATATATTATCTCTATAATAAGTTATATAATTAAATCTTACTGAGTATCAACTCTCTTCATCTCAATCACTATTGGTCTCACAGAGTTGATTATTTTATCATAATCTTCTGGCAAGAAAAGGTTAGGAATATCACCAGTATTTAATAGGTTGTTGATGTCTTCCAAGAAAGTTTCTTTAACTATTTGAGTATCAGTTAAAACTAGACATATTGATATTCCATCAATTCCAGCTCCAAACATCAGTTCTTTTAAGAAATCCCTAAATTATTCAGTACCAAAATTCTTAGTAATTTCTACTTATCTGCCTTAGTACCCAAGCATATGACATGATAATTTGGTTAGTGATTGCTTGCCTGAACCACCTACTCCAATTAGCATCATATTACCTCTTGGCTGTCTAAGTACTCTTGCTACTCTTATGATATGCTCAATAGCATCCTCAAAGAAAACCAAATTCATTTTTCGAGTTGCTGAAATGTTATAATCGTCAAGGAATTCTATGAGAGTTGATTTAAGTTTATTGGCATCCTTTATCTCTTCATAGTTCTTAGATGAATCTAGTTTCAAAAGATCTCCAAATAGCAAGTGCCCATTTAAAAATAAGTCATCATGCTCGAACCTAGCTCTGAAATAAACATTCGAAAGCTCACAAACCATTCTTGTGAACCATTTCTTATCTTCATCATTGATTAATCTATCATGGAAGACTCTTAGACATTCATGCATCCATAGTTTGGCAAATACCTCAGGAGAGTTTATTGAAATAGGTTTTACCATCAGCATGCCTTGGAATACTTTACTTACATCTCTTAGATTAAATAAGTAATGGAACTTAGCTGGAGTTGGTCTTTTTTCTTCTATAATTTTTTGATATACTTCAATAGTAGCCATTACAGCTCCGTCCCCAAGTTTTTAAATAGGTTCCATAAAACCCACTTTCAAAAATCCATTTAATATAGAACCGAATATCCTTTGCAGAGTTGCTCTGCTTCCTTCTGGAATATTGAAGACATTGAAATGTCTCGTAAATCTTAGAGTAAGATCATTTCTACCTCCACCTGGTCTTGCACCAGCTGCTATAAGAGTGGTATCCTCCACTCTTTTCCATTCAAGAGTTTCTCTATCGTATAGACCCTTTCTATCTACAAAAAGTCTCAGTAATTCTATTGGTGGCTGAGCTCCATACTTTTCAACTGCTGGCATATTTACATCATCAACAAAGATGGCAAGTTTTTTGCCAGGAGGTGCACCATAAAGTCCCTTTCTCTTTCTTTCGATTTTGTCCTCAATAGTCTTTTAAGTTCTGATCGAAGATGTTTGAGCAGAAAAATTTAGGAATACTGGATTGATATTCTTTGGTTCTTAGATACTTGAAAGGAGATTCAAGATGATGACAGATTTACCAACTCCTGTTACTCCAGTGAAAAGTATAGGCTTTTCCTTCTCTAATAGTAATTCTAGACAATATGCGCACCTTTAGGTATCAACTGTTGGAACAAGCATCTAGAAATATGGTATATCCTTATCATACACAAATTCTTCCATTTTATTAGTCCATGGCTGGAATCTTGTCTCCTTCTTGGTTTCAAGATAATACTCGAAGCAAGTGTTATTCTGAGGAATAGCGCAGGCTTTGAACTGCTCTCTCACGACATCATCAAATCTTTCTTATCCATAGCCATCAAGACCGCCTCCGATACCCCAGATATAAGCAAATGTGAAATAGAAGGGTAGAATCTTTTTCTTCTCCTCTTTGTCTCCTTTGAATCCGTATTAAGGTGTAAGCATAACTTCAAGGAAGTTGCACAGACTGGCTACTCTTTGAATCTCAACAGTCTTAATATACTCTACAAGTTTAAGATTTCTAATTTTTTCTAGTCCTATCTCAACTGTGGTTTCGAAGAGACTATGCAAGACTGCCTTATGTTCATCAAGCAGGATTGAGTCATCTGGGTAAATTCTTGGAATCCAACTATCAACATAAGGTTTCCATCCTAATTCCTCTGGAGTCATGTAAACCATACCACAACGTGAAACAGTAGCAGGAGAAGCTACTGATAAATCTTATACCTCAAAGAGCATTCTCATTTGAGCTCTCAGTTTAATTCTCTAGCCATTAGCCAGGCAAAGAGTCATGTTATCATCAAGAACAGTATTCATATTTTCAATCCAAAGAGCATCTACTGGACCATCAAAGACAACCCAAGTCTTATCCTCTTTGTTTTCCAAAGCAGCTTCTCTCATAATTTTACTTGCAAGTCCATCTCTCCATTCCTATGAAATCGGATTGACTTCTCCATACAATTCTCCCATTGATATAGACTTTGGGTTTAACACTTCTTTTCTAACTACTTGATATCTTTGGTCTTTAGAATGCTTGTCTTTTCTAAGTGTAGTCATTGCATCAGCAAGAACATCATAAGATGAAGTTTTACCTCCTCCAGTTGGACCAACTATCATAACTCCAAATCTAACATCAAATGTATCAAAAAGCTGAACAACTTTAGTAATGAATGCTGGAACAGGCTAGAGTCCTCGAGAATGTATTGTTTCTGCTATTTAATTCTCTAATTCCTCAAATGACACATCAGGAATTACAGCTGATGGGAAAAGATCTTAGATAAGAGCAGAGAATAGGGGTAGATCATCTTTTAAGAATTTAGGCACGTTACTATCTCTCATTGCTCTGATAAGCACAATATCTTCATCTAAATCCTTTTACGCTCTTTTCAACGAACCAGCCATGACCAAGACTGATTTGACAGCTCTCATACCGAAGTCATAATGATCTTGTTATGATAACTGCTCGCTGGATAGTTTATATAATTGGACCATCTTTTGAGAAAGAGGTCTCGCATTCTAGAATCCCTCAGCGAAAAGCATGATTTCTGCAATGAGCCTATAGTTAGGGATCATCATAGACACTGGTCTGAATAGGACTTTCAAGTTATCAGGAAGTTCAGTTCTTCCAGCATACCCAGGATTCATAGTAATAAATACACCACATGTTGGTACTAAAGGAATGACATTATCTTCAAAGAGGAATGTAGGCTACTCCTCATAGGCTTATAAGGCTCTTTTGATTGTCATTAGTTACTAAGCAATAACTGAGAGTACTTCAATATCAATTCTGTTGAACTCATCCAAGCAAGCCCAAGCGCCTGTTTAGGAAAGTCCTGAAAACAATCTTCCCATCATGACATAAGTGATCTATTCTGAACAGTTGAAGACAACACATTGCATTCCGAGACCTTTTGCAAGATCCTTGGTACTCTCAGTCTTACCAGTACCAGCAGGTCCAGCTGGAGCTGCCCCCAATTTTATATTTAATGCACCTGTAATTGTAATCCAACATCTATCTGTAAGAGGTGTGATAACGAGTCTGCTTGTTGCTCCCATATATTCATAGCCGTATTAGAATGCAGCATTAACCTGCCTTACCATACATTAATCCTTATCCTCATCCCAATAATATCTAAGCTGCTACTACCAGAGGAAATCTTGAACAGAGGAAACATTTTCTTTCATTAAGCTTTCTACTATGTCTCTTGCATGTACATCGCAAGTAATCAATGCAACTATAATTTTTCTTCTGATAGAGTCTAGGTTTCCTCTTACAAGCTCAATGAGTTGAGTTAGCTGTACTACATTAACCTGATACCAATCTTGTAGAGCAAATGGATTATCTATCATATCATTGATATATGATTCAGAAGAAGTGCACCAAAGAATTTGTGAAATGGTGGAGACTACCTAGCCCGGATGTTTCATAACCCAAAGCTTTCTCTCCATGTTAGCAGTATTTGAGTAGTCTTAAAGACCGAATTTCATAATCTTATGAATTGTTTCAACCATTATCATCTGCACTTGAAGCAACCAAGTCTCAACTTAGTTTCTTGCTTTGACTGTTTTAGCCAAGGCAATCTTCTCTCCTTCTCCAGATATCATAGCCATAATATCTATGCCCTCTTTGATGTCGAGTCTGAAGATATTATCAAAACATGTTCTTAGATTTTATTGAATGACTTCTAGATCATTAGACTTAGCGAGAATTTCTAAGAGCTCATCATTTGATAGGAAATAAAATCTTGGGAAGGCTTATCTTTTAGTCTCAAGATACTTTTCTAATTGCTTCTGAATTTCTTCTAGAATCTCATTGTTATTCACCAAGGTTTCATTCAAGTTGTTTACATATTTTAAAGTCCTCATTACATTCGGAGATTTGTGGACTCTCTGCATTAGCTGTTTAAAGAATTTATCTACGTGATCAAATTTCTAAGCTTCGTTAAGAAGTTACTTTCTTATGTCTCCTGAAGTAAAAATGTTCTCAAGATACATCCATTACTTTTGAAGGAAGATCCAATTGTCGAGCACTTTTGATAAGAGTTAGAGGTTCTTCTTCCAGACTTCAGCCTCTGATCTTAAAGGCTTGACATATCTTGACCCAAGAATAGTGTTTACAGTTGCCATGCTCTCATCCAGTGTTGTGTAAATATCATCTATGTCTTCAAGAATGTATGAGGTATCTTTTGTACCTTCCTTATAAATCTTAGATTTAAAGTCTACTTTTTTCCAAACTTCTTCAATTATTGCCATTTACGCTCTTAATGATGCCTCTGCAGTTGCTTAGGCTGATACTGCTTGAATTTCTTCCTAATACTATTAGGCATTTAATCTGATGAGGGATTCCAGAGTGAAATCTTCAGCCTCAATATCGAAATCATTTCCAATTAAATCCTTGATTTCTTTCCAGTGTTCTTATTTCAAATTATCATTTCTCAAAGCTATAACCACTGGCATTGCTGCTTTAAATGTATCTACTTGATGCTTCAGTCTTTAAGCAATAGGGTTAGGTGGAAGATTCTTTTCTACTCTGTTGCATATTTTAGAGAACTGATCAGCCTTGCCCTGAATTTCCTTAGCATTTATGTTGTTGAACTTCTCTTTGATCCAACCCTCTGTCTTTTCCTCCCATTCTCTTAAGGATCTCCACATCATGCATCTTAAAGTAAGTTGCTCTCTGAGGTTTTCAAGATTTTCAAAGTTAGTTGCTTATACTTGGAGGGTCTCTTAGTAATTGTTATACTTCATTGCTGTAGTTTCTAATTCTTTGAAAGTTGTTTCCAAGACATCAAGCTTTCTCAAAATGTCATACATGCTAACTTTGTTTGACAAGAATATATCTTCCTCTGTCTAAGCTAAGCAATCGTTAATTTGCTGATTTAACTTTGGAATCTATTCGTCAAGACTTTTTCTGAAGATGTCTAAGTTGGAATTCTAAGAACTTTCAACTGAAGCTATTAAGTTATTGAGCTTAGAAATATCAGTAACTGCATCATTATGGGAATCTTTATCTTCTTTCTTAAAAGCAATTGTATACTCGTGGAAAATGTTATAGTACATTCCATAAAGATCTACTCTATCTCTGACATCTTAGAATTACTCCTACACTTTATTCAAGGAGTTGCTTTGCTCCACGAAGTCCTCAACAGTTGTAGCTTGCTTGTTAAGAGATTTGATTGCAGCAGTAAGCCATCTTCTCATTTCATCAGTTCTTTTTCTAATTGTGTCGGGTACAATCATCTCTATCCTTGTTAAGCACTTTTTAGGAGATGGAATCAGCATTTCTCTCGTCTTTGTATTATCGAGTTTTAATAGACCTCTAAATGCCACTTGGGGAATTTCCTCAAAATTGTCTTTTTGCAGTTTAAATAGCTTGGTTGTATGAATAAGCATATCTGTAGGCTACCTTAATTTTTCGTCTATAAGCAATTCAAAATTGATTCTTTCATTAGACCAGTATGTATGTAAATAACTTTAGAGATTTTCCAGGAAATCTTGAGCCTTAACGTAAGCTGAGTCAAGAATCTACTCAATGATCATATTTTGGTTGCCGTATAACTCATCTTCCTTGATCCAATCATATGGATTCAAATAGTTTTTCTCAGGAGCCTCCCAATCATCACCCACCATATCATCCCATTCCTCAAGAGCATTTGCATATGGAGTAAGTTCGTCATGCTTGCTCCATCTTTCAAATACTTAGAGTGATTCTAGACCCTAGGCTAGTACATTTTAGACCATTGTTAGAATATCATCTCTACTTGGATCGATAAAAAGCCATCTTCTGTAAAGTGTCAATGCTACTTATTTCATGACTTTTGGAGCTTTCTTCTTGACATTACCATCTGAATCGAAACTCATATTTTCCACATCTTCGTCTTCATCCTCTTCTCCTTCTTCTTTCTCGGGCTCTAATTCTAAATGAACAGTGGGATCAAAGTCTTCGTCTTTTGAATGTCCATGAGGAGGTTGCTTGAAATCATCTGGTTTCACAAGCTAGATCTCACTATCTGGAACTGGATTCTCTGGATCAAATATAATTGAGACTTTGAACATCGGTTCCATACCCTTGTGCTGATACATATCATGTTCAGTTAAAGCAGAGTTATTTGATTGATCTAGTCTCTAAAGTTTACCAATAATTTCCCTTACTGAGTCAATATAAATGTTGCTCAAGCTCTCCATTGCTAAGAAATCAATTAAGTAGGCAAACCTTAGAAATCTCGAGCATTCCTTTCTGAGATTAGATCTGTGACCATAAGTCATGTGGTCAGGGAAACCAAGATTTTCAAAGACTGAATTGGACTTCTTTCTCTTCATTGCTGCAGCTGTAGCATTAACTTAGTTCAAAGCAGATGAAGGATTATTTTTCCTTTATTCTTCATCCAAAGCTAACTCTGATATGATTCTCTCTCTTAATTCACTCAACATGTTGTCTATTGCTTGCTTAACATTAACTCTGCATTTTTCAGAGTAAGTTTGAATCTTCTCAGACACCAATGTCTTTTACTTCTACTGAATAGAAGCAAATTCCTCAATAGTGACACAATCCAAAGATTTTGAAACATCAATGAATCTCATCTTTTGCATCTCGTTACAGAAACTCTTGTGATTAAGTAGTTTTGGCCTAAAGATATCGTCCAAAATAAAAAGTTTCTCCTCAAGCATTCTTCTGGCTTTCGCTCTCTTGTGAGATAAAATGTTTTTCCTCCACATTCTTAAGAACTTCCATCTCTTAAATTTCTTAAAGAACGACAACTCTTTAATGTGATTATAAGAATCTCTCTCAATGAGCCAATCTCCAAGAGTAATGAATTCAACAGGAGATTCGTTTAAGTACAAGGTTATTCCCTTGGCTGATAAGGTGTAATATTTTTGCTCACTCCTGTCATGATACTGACATACTTAAAGATCATAAGGGTTTCCATTTGCATTTGGATTTAGATAGACAAAGACTGATTGATCAGTTTATTTACTATCCAAAAGTAACTCAATGTACTTATCTAGCTCACTCCAACTCTTTTTAGACTTAGTTTAATTGGTGGCCTGTTTATCTACTTCTGGTCTTA
This sequence comes from Stylonychia lemnae, assembly GCA_000751175.1. Taxonomy (NCBI): domain Eukaryota; phylum Ciliophora; class Spirotrichea; order Sporadotrichida; family Oxytrichidae; genus Stylonychia; species Stylonychia lemnae. The sequence continues at coordinate 12,307 of CCKQ01019200.1, forward strand.
AGAAATCTTTGTTATTCTGTTGATTGTATTGCTAATCATTTTAATCTTCATCAGTTCTGTTTATTGATTCCCCTCCCATTATATTGATTTTGCTCATTTTATTTTGATCAGCCCCGTCTAAATGACTCTTTGCATGCAATTAAGCAAGAAATTCGTCAGTGTCTGTTCCATACATCTCAGCCATTGATCTTGATAGCTATAAGAAATAGTCAGGATTGTTAAGTTTCCCAGTTAACTTGTCTAGGAGATACTTTGATCTCGCTCTTTCAAATTTCTTCTGAGAAAAAGTACTCAAGTCATTGAATTGAATCAAGGTTGGATCTCTCTGCATATTCTCACTCTATTATATTTACTGCTGAATCTGTTGCTTGTACAGAATATCCTTGATCTTTGTCATCTTTTCCTATTATTTAGCTTATAAAGGCTCATAGTCTGCTTTTGGTTTGCTCATCATAAGTTTGGCTGTAAAAAAATCTTTATGGATAGTCTTTCTTTAAGTAGATTAAGAAGGTCTCAAAGGAGTCATTGTTGTCATTCCTGTAATTGAATGTGCTATGTGAGAATAATGAGGATTTTGAAGATTAGCTGAACTTTAGTTATTAAGTCCCTTAGTTGATCCTAGTGCTTCCTGTCCATAAATATTATTGTTGTTATTATTTGTGTTTGAATTGTAAAATGTTTGCTGATTCATTTTACTCTGCATATTAATTGCTGATTTGCCTCTAGATAGATTTTATTGTAGAGAAGGCAATTATCCGTAAGATTATGAGGCATCTTAAATATAAGGATTGGAACCCTATAATATTTGAATATCTGAAGCTGAAACATTTAAGCCGCTAGTATTTGCCATGGCACCAGCAAGTCCTCTGCTCTTTGGGTATTAATCTAGGAAACTGTTCTCCTATCTTATATAGCTGAATGACTTATCATTGGTCATGATATTAGTGAAGTTGCCCGGATGATTAGTGAGGTAAGTCTCGTTAACATTGAATGAATTGTTCATTTCTTATAACCGCTTCTTCACAGGAGATGTCGGGTCTTTCTATTTTTTCCCCATTTTTGCAGAATATGGTCTAGCACTTGCTCTTTTTTCAAGTGGTCTTTCAACAGAAGGTAATGGAACATTAGATACACCTGTATCATAAAGTCTATTCATGAGCAATCTCTTCTTGACTTGATCTGGTGCTATATTAAGAAGACTAGGATTAATGCGACCCATTGAGGTGTTTGCTTAGTTCATGTTTGCCGCTCCATTCTATGGAGCAGTTTAATAGTGCTAGGGATTATTCTAATTGTAAGCGACCTTTCTACCGTTCTTAGAGGATTTCAATCGCTCAGGCTGATTTTTGTTTTGCTGTCCGCTTGAATATGAATCATCTAACTAGTTTGTGTAAGCTTGCTTAGAAGCTTAATACTCCTAAAGTTTTTTCATATTTAAATTTATTGATTTGATTCAAATCCTCACTTTCTGCCTTTTAAACATATTAATTAAACCTGGTATCAATCAAAAATCATACTTTATCTTCAAACCTCTCTCAATTAATCTTATGGGGTTTTGGGGTTTTGGGGTTTTGGGG
>CCKQ01019608.1:0-10371 GCA_000751175.1 Stylonychia lemnae
CCCCAAAACCCCAAAACCCCGTGAATCTGAATCGAGATTATTTTGGATAAAGTAATAATAAAATAGAGAAAATGCTTGAAAGTCTAATATCAAGTTTACTTAACAGATTTTTGGGTTCTTTTATTGAAAACTTAGACTCGGAGTAATTAAACATCTCTCTCTGGAGTGGGAAAGTAGTTTTAGAGAACCTATTAGTAAAATAAAACCTTTTCGACTCAATGCCATTGCCATTTACACTTCATTATGGAAAAGTAGGGAAAATCTTACTAGAGATACCAGTGATAAACATTGCAAGTTCACCACTAAAAATAGAGATAAAAGACATCTTTATTTTTGTAAAGCCAAAGCACTTCAATATGTGGAATGAAAAAGTTGAAATTGAAGCATTCGTAACCAAGACTTTGCAATTTCTTGACAAGTATGAGGCCTATCTTAGTGAGTCCACTTAATTAGAGTAAAGTAATCCTGGAATGATGGCGAATTTGATTCAGAATATAATTAACAACATTCAATTGAAAGTTTCTAATGTCTATATCAGAGTTGAGGAAGAATTATCTATACCTGAGTAGCCTTTTTCTTTAGGAATAATAATCGGCTCAATCCAAGCTCGTACTATGAATGATAACTGGCAAGAAGATTTCGTAACTGGTAGAGATATCACTAATAAATAAGTCACCATAAAAGATTTTGCTGTGTACTAAAATTTCTCCAATGACCATAAAGAAGTGTTTTTTGAATACATTACTAAGGATTGGGATGAGCCTGATCAAGACAAGAAGTACTTGAGGTTCTTGAAATAGGAGTGCAATTTTGAGAATCCCAGAAATAATTACATTATCAACAGATTTCAACTATAAGTGAGAGCTGCATTGAACAACAATGTTCTTAATATGAAACCTTAATTTTGGATAAATATGGCATTAGGTGGTTAATTCAAAGATGCTTAACATGAAGTCACCACTGAGGAAGGTCAGTTCTTTTATTTCTCAGCATAATAGCAGCAGATAACCTCGCTTCTAAAGCTATTAGAATATATAGGAAATTACGGTAAATTCTAGGCAGGAGTCATTGCATAGTTTTATAAAAGAGAAATGTCTCAATAAGAAGAAAATATGTAAGTTATCTTATATTTTCATTATACTTAGTTACATGGAGACATATCTGCTCTATAAAGAAAATATAAGAGGCAATCAAAATCCTGAACTCGCTTAGCAATATCTTGATGAGATTAGGAATAATTATGAAAAATAATTTACCTACGAGAAGTTAATACTGCTTAGAACCATCGCCACCAAAAAATTTGAGTTTGAGCAATTGTAAGATTCCCAAAAATTAAAATCTCTTATTTAGGAAAAATTAAGAAGTTACCAAGATTGAAGATAAGGTAAAGGAGTATGAATACTCAAAGTAGGGCTATTTCAATTCTGTCAAGGGATGGTTTGGATATGGTAAGCCACAAGAAGAGATTGAGGAGGAGAAAAAGCAAATAGAGGAGTTTAGAGACAAACTGGTGAGAGAGACTGAAAACACTCTTCATGCATAAGAAGAATAATTAGAGCAAGAAATCAACATTATGAAGTAATAAAAGAATGCATAGTTAGAAGAAAAAACAGCCCTTGAGAAGGCATATGCGATTAATCCAGACTATGTCTAGTTTGATGTAATGATTAATATTCCCAGAATGTAATTCGTTCTCAAAAAAGAGGATAATGAGCAGCTAATTGAGATTTAAATTGAGAAAATGAAATCGTATAATTAGAAAGGAATAGACTTTTTGGATGCCTAATTCTCTTTGCATATTTTCAAGATTATTGATCATATTTCTGGGTCCAAGATCTATCCTAATTTAGTAGAAACTTATCTACCAATGGCTGAGAAAGTTACTAAAAGAGCTTTCACTAAACAGCTGACCCTGCTTGGTCTTTAAACCTCTATTACCAAGAGACTCGATAACAATGATAAACTTGATGAAAAGAATGCTTTAAATTTGAGATTTATCAATAATGCTAGAAAGAATAAAAACTCTGCCTTAAAATTGACTATAAAGAGCGACGCTCAGTTGTATATAATTGCAAACTTTAAATGTATCAATGAAGTCTAAAAAATGTTCGGGAAGGCATTTGCAAATTAAGCAGGAATGGTGGATTACTATAAAAATGTTGCGAGTGAACAAGTGTTTAAATATGTTTATGAGGGAAGTGAATTCATGATGACAACTTAAAAAGAGTTAGAAGAACAATAAAATATGGTGCCATAGCATGCCTCAGCCATTTTAGATATATGCTTGAATGCGCCAGTTCTCTTTATACCAGAAGATTATGATACTTTTTAAGATAAATAAGTTCTAGTCTTAGATCTTGGCTAAGTTATTATTGATAGCAAGATAGTTGAATTTAATCCAAAGAAGAACTATAAGCTAGAGGAAAACTTTATGCTTTTGTATGATTCCTACAATTTTAGTCTGAAGGATTTCTAGATTATAGCTTATGACAATTTAAGTGACTATCAAAACTATAAAACCATTAAGCAAACTAAAATCATTAAAGACACCACTCTAGTCATCAATTTCTACTATTGCTTAGAAACCAAACACCCTATTTTCCCTCTCTATGAGATAAACGTCAGACTCAAATCAATGAATATTATCGCTAGTGACTATATAGCTCACTTCATGCAATCCTTACAAATTGTAGTTAATGAAAAGATGGCAATACCAGAAGAGCCTGAAGAAACCAAACAAGAGGAATCAGAGTCTCCTGTGAAAAAGCAGTAGGAGTAAGAAAGCAAGAGATTTAGCAATATAGAAATTCTGGACTAAGAAGAGGAAAAATTAGATAAAGTAGATAAACTTTATCAAAAGGTTAGAGAGGTTGAGTAGAATATGAAAAAGAAGGAGTCTTAACTTTCAATAGATAGTTTTCCCACTAGGAAATTGAATTCAACATTGAATCGGTCACATAATACTTAAAACAGATCTAGGTTCGGGAATAATAGTTTAAATATCAACGACGATGATGATTTGCTGGAGTTCAAAAGCTGTCTCTCACAGAGCTAGAATCTAGAGGAAGAAGATATGAACTCAGCAAGATCTCTTCCACAAAATGCTAGAATTAGAATGATCAAGAAGATGAATGAGCAGACTCTGAGCACCATCTAGGAAAAGAGAAAAACAGAGAGTGTCGCTATAAATGTCATTCTTAACATTGGTCTCCTTGACATCTTAATTCAAGAAGAGATCGATGCTAGTGACCCAAGAGTTAAACTTTCAGAGTCAAATTATAAAGACTAAATTCATCTGAGGAGTAGGTATTTCCAGGATATTTTACGTATTAGAATGTGCGACTTGGTGTCAACCTTTTACCAAGATTTAAAAGGCATTCAAAGAGTATCAGTAGTGCTGACAAGTTTCGACATTCAGGACATCAACATGGAACTTGAAAGATAAAATGAACTAAAGCTTTACACAGTGATACCTGAGTGCTATTCTCACATAATGGGAAATCCTTAATTTTCTATCAAGCAAATGGAGGATGAAGATATGATGTGGTCTGACGAGGATGAGTAGAAGAAAAAATTCAATGCTATTCACTAAGTCATTGAATCAAACAGAAATTCAAAGCAGCAGAAGTCCAGACAAGCTAAGAATTTCTCTGTTAAATCGCTCGATTTTAGATCTTGCTACTCTGGAGCTTCTTTGACATCAGGGGCTGCAAGTTTGAATATCAAAGAAATTGAAAGAGTGAGTCAAGTCTATATTAGAGCGATCATAGATCCAGACCCCAAATAAACCAAGAAAGAGGTTGATTTTGTCTTCTCAGATCTTAGGATGATAGTATCACTACCGACCTTTGAAAAGCTATTCCATTTTTCAAAGAAATTCAATCCGCCACCAAGCGAAGAGGAGAGATAATCGATGCTCTTTGAAGAACAGCAAAAGCGATTCTTGAGAGAAAGCATTGAGAGGAATACATAGGCAAGCAACTCTGCAGATAAGCTCGGTGCTTCAATTCTCAGACATAGCATTTCAAAGACAAGAATAAGTGATTACCAAAGAAAGATCCAGGAGATAAAGATTGAGAAAAGTGGGTAACAGGGTTACTTTATTTTGACTAATGAAAGAAAAACTAAACTTAAGTTGAATGGTAGATTCAAGAATCTTCAACTATGGATTCCATTAGATGCAGCTGATAGTCATTCTAGAGTTTTTCAGTTCTCCTTGATGAGCTAAGTCAATTACAGAAAAGATTCAATAGATTTGGATTTTATAAACTCAGTTACAAATGATGTCATGATAACAAAGCCCTAACTTTCAAGAGAAGACGGTATTGTGACTCTAAATCAACTGCAAATCCAAATGATCAATAGACACTTGCTTGAGGATGACAATGATGAACCCTCAATTGAGAAACTACTCGAACCCAGTAGAGTGACTATCAGTTATGAAAACCTTATCAAGGACAGTGGATTGAATACTTATATGAGTTTAGATATGCTAGTTGAGCCTTTTGAGCTTAAAGTAGGTTTCAGAGAAGTGGAGTTCTTCAAGAAATTAAACGAAAACGCTTCTAAATTCCTTTCTGTAATCAATCAATCTTCTGATCAGCTTGATCTAACCCTAGACACAGAAATTGACAATGTTGAAAAAGAGTTGACTAGGTTCAAAAACAGAGAGTAAAAGGAGCTTTCCAAGCAAATTACAAATCAAAATAGTACTCATAGAACTAAAATCAAGAAAGAAGAGGTAATTACAATTAACATTAATATATTAGCAAATCAATGTGATGACAGTTAAATTCAGATGCGATACTTTCAGGTTTAGTCTGATGGATGACACTGGAATGCAAGAATATCCAGTGATATTTATGAATCTAAGAAACCTAAAATATGATTCAAAAGTTTATGAGGACATTGATGATGCTGCAGTGTTTATACTTAAGGTATGAAATATATTTAAACTTAACACTTTATAGAAAATGGGACTAATGAAGAAGAAAAATAATGAAGAGGAGCCTTACTTGAATACGTAAGCTTCTGTAAATATGGAAGTTTATTACTTCAACATGAAGATTCAAGCTTACGAGCCAGTTCTCGAGCCTTGGTAGATAGAATTTACTCAATATCAAGAAGAGAGATATATTTCTTAGAAGACAAAAGTGACTTCAAACTAGATGATGAATATCAATGTGACTTTCGCTCTAATGCAAGCTCTTACCAAAATTCAGCAAAGAATGTCTCAGACATCAGATGATTGGGAAGATGAAATAAGAAGCTCTTAAATCTTTAGCAGAAAAACAACTAATGCTGCAAACGATGCTAAAATTGTGTCTACAAAGCCAAATCCAAAGGTAAATAAATATCTATCTAATTATAATAGGTGACTCTTGAGAGCTTTATAACTGAAACAGATGAATAGAGTGGATTCATCTTTATAAACAGGCTCAATATTGATTGCAAATTCTATATCGAGGGTTAATTAGCTTTTGATCTTAGAAATTAAATAATTCAAGGTCTATTTGGTGGTGCACCCAAGCAAAGTGAAGATCTAACTAACTTTGATCTTGAAGAGGCCTTAAGACTAATTGATGAAACTGATCCCAAAGCTCATTTTAAGAAATTGGCATTGTATAGAAAATTGAGTCTTAGAAAACGAACTTTGGAAAAGCAAATTGAAAAAGTTACAGAACTGCAGAAAAATGGTTAAAACATGAGAAAGTTTAGAAAAGCTGATGAGCTATTCTATTTAATGAAGCAAATTAAAAAGTAAAATGCATAGCTATATAATTATTTTTAGTGGTTAAAATAATGAGAAATATGTTCCTGGCATAGAAGATCAAATTCTGAGAATTGATCTGCATATTGACGGCTTAAGGAAAATTAAGGCTATTCCGATAGAGCTAGGTGGAGTGTTTTCATTCTTAATTGAGATGAAATAAGAGCAAAAGGCTGCTATATCAGAGTTCTAAACTATTAAGCCCAGCATATAAACAGTAAATCAAACTCCAATTGCTGTGATATGTAAGGTACAGTTTGAAAACCAAAACAAGAAAGAAGTTGAGTTCCATTCATCACTGATGTTCTCAAACAATACAGGGTACAGTATTACAATCTGTGGTCATAAACCTGGTTCAATGGCGAAACAATCAAAGAAAGATTCATTTATGGACTAGCTTCTAGATGAATCATCTATAATTGAAAAGAAGAGGAAGATAATAGAGCCTAACAAAGTGTTTCATGTCCCTTTATCATGGTTTATCAAGAGAAAATCAATTTATATTTAGCAGAAGGGGAAATTCTAACTACTTTACTCTGACATTAGAGAGTGTTTTAATCCTATCTTGAGTAATTATAATTACCTGAAACCTTAAAACTTTGAGGTCTTTGACCAAGCATCAATCGATTACAGATACATCTCTTGCAACATATCTCAGTTTAAGTGTAAACCAACCACTCTGAATGTTCCTGGTCAATTCTTAGTCAGCTTTACTCCTCCAGTATGTGTTTGCAACTATTTATTCAGTGAATTAGCCTTGAACTCTAATGTCCTTAAGAGCGAGTTAGCAGAGATCGAGTCTGCAAACTACACTTATGTGAGTTAACTTAAGTTTGAGGAAAAGCCTGATAAGACTTTGGAATGTGACAGCTAAATTCAGTGGAGATTCAAAGATGCGGATGGATTCTATTATGAAACCCAAGACGTGCCCTTCTTTAAGAGTCAAAAATAAAATTAAAAGAATCAATTCTTGAATCCTATCAACTAACTTACATTTTACAAGAATACTGGTGGATCTAAAATTATTGAAGAATAAAAAGGCATTAAAATTGAGGATGAAAGTGCTAGCTATTCTATTATAAATCTTGAAATGACTAGCTTTAACTTGCTTGACAATGAATACGACAATTTTCAGTTGAGAGATAAGGTCTTTGAAAAGACTTCAGCAGTAACACTTTATATTTACCCATAGGCAATGGTTGTTAATCAAACTAACACAGACATCTATTTGAAAACTTTGATCAACAACAATAAGAGCAAAGATGTGCTTATTTAAGGGTAAACCAATGAGTTCTTTTACTCATCTACTAATAAGCTTCAAATGAGAGCTCCAAATTATTGTAAGATTTCTTTTATTTCTAATAAAGGGTAGAGTGGTCTAAGCAGTTCGATATTTCGACTCTAGGCCTGACTGGATCGGTTGAAATCTATCAGGAGAAAGATATCATAGAAGGTACCTAAAATGTGCTGAACTATGGTATAATCATTGAAAATGGATTGAATGAATTTAGCAAGACTAAAATTATCAGAATAGTCCCTCGTTACATAATTTTCAATAATCTAGACGATCCTCTAATTGTAAGGCAAAAAAATTAAGAAGTTCAAAGCATTATCTTTCCAAAAGATAGAATGATTTATAATTTCCAAAACAAGACTAAAGATGCCTTTCTAATGTTGAGAGACATGCACAGAGAAACTGAAAGAATTGATACTATAAGGTCTGATTTTTCCTAAAATCCTAATGCTTGGAGTAGCCCATTTTCGATCGAAGACATTGAGGATTTCCAGGTAGAAATTCAATCTAACTATCATAAAACTCAGTATCAACCTCCAACGAGTAACTTCCTGATGCAAAAACTTATGTCTACTTAGAAAAAGGTACCCTGGTATATGCCAAGCCATTTGAACTTCGGCAAAAGATTCCTTCGAGTCTCAGTCAATACCTAGGATGATGCAACTATATTCATCATAGTCAGCAGGCCTAAATTCCCAGAATACTTTATTCACAACAATACTGATGTTGAGATAGAATTTTGCTAGTTCAAAGTCATTTAGTAAGCATTAAAGTCACTAATCATAATTAGGAATGAGAATAGAAAATTGAAACCCGGCCAAAGAGTACCGTTTGTTTGGACAGACTAAACTTAGGCAATTAAGAAGCTCACAATTTTTATTGAGGGAAAAAACCAATCTTACTCAATTGACAAAGTTAAAAAATTCAATAAGCAGTTCTCAACTCCTAATGATGATTATTATGTCGAAGTCATGACATCAGGTGATGTAAGAACAGTAGAGATTAAGTCTAAAACAGTGATGAAAAGACTAGCTAGTCTTGTAAGTTTACTATCAGATTAATTGTACTTATTATAGAAAGATAAGGGCTCATCTTAGTTGGCTAAGCTATTCCTAGCAAGTTTTCTAAAGAAAGGCTTCATATTTAATATAGACTTGAAAGGAGTAGGCATATCCTTGATAGATAATGAGCCTAAAGAAATTATATATATGAGCATCTACAAGATATAATTCCTGACTGAAAAGGTATAAACTAATCTTAATTTCATAATTAACTTCGAATTAAATTAATAACTATTCCTCTATAGTGGATGGAGTAGCAAACTAAGAAGGACAATAATTAGGGTTAGAGTGATTCGATTTAAGAAGCAAATACTAAATATGACCTTAAGATTGATCACATCTAGATAGATAACATTCTTAATGATGCAATGCCTGTCTTCTTCTGTCCAACTAGAGAATTGGTCAAGGATGACGATAAGCCAGAAGATTAAGGACTGGAATAAAAAGATGAATCCAGCTATACTCCATTCATTCAGGTCATGATAACATTTTCAGAGATTTAGGACTAAGATGTTTACATCAAGAAATATAGAGGACTCTAAATCTAAGTCTAAGAAATGAAACTTGAACTAGAGACCGGATTGGTTAATGCTTTACTCAAATTCTCATATCAAATGCAGGCCGTTTAGTCTTAGAAGGCATAATTTGTGACAGGCTTTACACTTCAACAGCATAAGCTTACCAGAATTGATAGTAAGAGGCATGGATCTCTAATCTCCTATGTAAAGACTAGAGAGGAATTATGTCCTAATTTAAATGCAGCTATTCCAGAACCACCAAATATCGCTGTGATTACAGCCAAGAAAACATACTTTGAGTTTATTAATTTTGGAGCAATAAAGATGAAGATTACAGTGAGATTTGAAAGGAAAGCGTTTGAGCTTAAAATTGATGACCCAAGATAAGGCTTTGGTCTTGGAAGTATTTTCTATACATTATTTACATCAGTTGCTACTATATCAGAATCTCCATTGACATTCAAAGAGTTAATATTAATGCATACATTTACTTCACAGGAAAACTTGCAATCAATGGTGATTAGGAACTACACAAGACAAGGAGTTCTCTAATTTTATAAATTGATTGGAAGTTCTGATCTACTTGGAAATCCAGTGGGACTTATAGATAAGCTTGGCACTGGAGTGTTTGAATTCTTTAATGAACCTAGGAAAGGGCTAGTCAAAGGACCTAAAGAGTTTGTTGGAGGAGTTGGAAAAGGTGTCAAAAGTTTGGTTACAAATATAGTAAGTGGTAGTTTCGATTCAGTAAGCAAAATTACTGGTTCACTTTATGGAGTTGTCAAGAATGTTAGTGGTGATTAAGTGACTGATTAGCAATTGAAAAAACCTGAACATGTTTTTGATGGCATTTATCAAGGACTGAAAGGTGGTGGTGGCGAACTTTTAGGGGGCTTAACTGGTATATTCACAAAACCGTATCAAAAGGCCAAGGAAGAAGGAGCCAAAGGCTTTGTCAAAGGTTTAGGAGCTGGATTGCTTGGAGCTGTTGCTTCACCATTCGCTGCTACTTTAAGATTAGGTAACAATGTATCAACAGGTATTAAGAATTCAGCAATCAGATTGGGTAAAGGGAAGTTGCCATCTTATGGAAGATTCAGACATCCCAGATACTTTAACTCTAAGAGCATCTTAGAGCCATATGCTGAAGCTTTTGCAGAAGCTCATCAAATTTTGAGAACACTTAATAATGGCTAATATGCCTAGACAACGTAAGTTCACTGCTATTTTAAACTTTATATATAGGATCAAGTTCTTTGCAGATTTCACAGTAAGAAAAGGTAAAAATTATGTAGGAGGTATTTTGATCGTTACAGATCAATACCTTCTGTTTGTTGAGGACTTTAAGAATCTTAAGTTTGTGAGTCCCCTTACTCAGATCCTTAAATGTGAGGTTTTCTAAGAAGAACTGAATAATACTATTAAGCAATCAAAGACTAATAAGAAACAACAATCTAAGCAGTCTAAAAGGGAGAATTAGGTGAGGTATAGGTATTTGATGAATGTCGAGTCTCAAAAAAGAGGGGTTCTGAAAATTGAAAATGAGAACTATCCCATAATCGATAAAGTTTTCACTATTTTAAACAAATGAAAAGAAATTCATAATTATTGACGACAGATCAAGAAAAATTACAAATATTTGATTATATTTCAAACCAACCTTAATTTCATGAATCCATTAATTTCATCAAAGCGGGGTTTTGGGGTTTTGGGGAGATCGGAAGAGCG